>NNCF01129218.1:92234-235955 GCA_002313205.1 Laupala kohalensis
TATATATATATATATATATATATATATATATATATATATATATATATATATATATATATATATATATAAAATTCACCATTAAAATTATTACTGATATTTATTCAGTAGTTATATTTTTTCATTAACAAAAGTTAAAGGAATTTATTCAAAGAATTCTAAAAATCGGGAATATTCGTAGAATAAATGTGTCCCCCTTTTCTGAAATGTTTGTGAAACGCTGCCTCAGTACAATTCCAACATGAGTAAGAAATGTCGGAATTCCAGAAGCATTTCACTTATCTCACAAATGATGATCTCAGCATATTAGCCAAGAAAAAAAGAACCTTATTCGAACACATAACAAATCACTTCGAAACATGTTATTTATTTCAATTCTTCACATTCTCACACGCCAAATGACGTCATTGATGGCACTGCATTCCGCAAGGAGATTAACTGTGAATAATCACATTAATGTATATCGCCTCTGTATCTCGATCCTATGATTCGTCACATACTGAGAAAATTATGACTATGATTCTTATCGGTTATTTTTCTTTCGCCAGGGTTATCACTATTATTATTGATAAATTATGAATACATTGAAACGTATTAATTCATTTTCTTAGTTGTTGTTTTTTTTTGTGGGGCTTTAGGGCTCGTCAACATCGAGGTCATTAGAGCCCATCATTTTCTTAGTATACATAAAGATGGTGGTACTCAGGTCGTGGTCTACTACATGGGTCGAAAGTATAATAAACACTTGCTAGTGGTGGGCGCCACGTTTTTCCAAGAGCAGAATTTATCGAAAATACACATTTACCCCCTCGTAGCGTCTAGTTCACGCCTTTAACGACATCTGCTAATTGCATGTTATATCACAATTTGTTCCTACTCTTTCAATGATGGGTGTTTCTCATGCTCTCCACTTAGCAATAATGACTCCACTCGATTTATTTAGATTTAAAAGTATTTTTAAATGTTTCTACGATTTTCTGAATATTTATGTTTTATAACTCTTTTTAATAACGTAAATGATGTAATTCAATCATAATGATGAGAAATAATTTACGTATTGAATAGCGAGTGATTGTGATGATAGTTTTACATGATGACAGTGAGAGTAATATCAATAATTATATTATCTGATATCATGATAGTGATATTTGAATGCTTATAATGTAATGCTCATTTCCATAGCGAGACCACGCGACATCATTTCTTCAGTTCCGTGTGACGCAAGGCGAATGAAATATTTGAAGTGCCTTCGCGTCAGTTTGTTTATCAAAAACACTCAAATGTTCCACAGCACTGAAATAACTGATGACGTCACGCTGTCGACATGGTTATTGACCAGGGTCTCATCGTCGTTTCGTTTGTCGTTTCCACGATTGATAGCGTTTACTTTAAATCCTTCAACCGGATCTGAATTGACGTTCCTAATTTGGATCTTTTTATCACCCAAATTATGTACGTAGGAGTAAAATTATTGTTAATAATAATATCATCATAAAATATAACTAGATATTAGAATACATATACATATTCCCTCTATTCCCAGTTTTGTGATGTGGTTGAGAGTGAAAAGAAAATTAGTGTTTTGTCACGATATTTTAAAGGGCTCTGATGATTAGATGTTGGCGTACCCTAAAACTCCAATAAAAACACGATATATTAAGAATTGTATTACTTTCCAGTTACACAACTTTTGTATCAGGAAGACAAAGAAATTATAAAAATATGTGTATTCTCGAACTGGCGTGAATGTGTCAAGTAAAATAATGATTCATTGCCAAAACAGGACTTACAAAATCGCGTATGACTACATGGAGAATAATAAACTTATACCTACATGGAGAATAATCAAGCAAGGGAACAGTTTCCCAAAAGGCAGAGGTGGATTTAGAATTATTGCAGCCCGAGGCAAAATCTTGAGACGTGCCTTCAAAAGAAAACTGGCTTCTCGTATTATAAAACTTTAAACTTTATAAACTTTTGTGTCAAAAAAGCAGTTACAAACTGCATATGACCACGTGGAGGACAATAAACTAATTTACTCTCCGGAAATAAGCAAGGGACCATCCCATCAATTCCGATCAAGGGCCCTAAGGCAAAGGTGGATTTAACATTCGACATACTCCTAACGATAAAAATATAGTTCGACACCTGTTATAGTATTAACAAATCCCAATAAATATTGTATTTAATAACACACAGAAAAGTCATTTCACAAGTACGTATTATTATGAAGCTATAAATCATTCGGAAAGTATTATTGATAATTCGTAACTATTAAATAACACTAAATTCGCTAATAATTATATCAATTGATGTCGTCCCAATGTATGAACCTAGCGAGGCTTTATAAAAAATATCCGCCTCTACTCGAAGGAAAACCGGAGAAAAATCCGGGCCAGGATGGAGCTACAGAATTAATGTACACAACCGTGCCAGAGTTGAGTACATATACAACTATTTTTTTAAATAAATAATAAGACATAATACTAGCATGCAGGAAATAGTTGTCAGATATTTTGAAAGTACTACAACAATGGCGTGATAAAGTACAAAATGACTTTAATTTTTATTAAAATCAATAAATTCTTCTTACAGTGTAGAAGCACTGGTGCAGAAGGTAGCTTTTAATCGCGGATTTTAAGAGATTCAATTTAATAATATCTGTTATATTTTTGGGCAGGGAATTATTTAGAAAGATTCCCGAATGATACGGCCCTTTTTGGCAAAGCGCGGTTGACACTCTCGGACGATGAATATTATTCCTATTGCGAGTATTGTGTTCCTGAACAAAACTGTTATGTATGAAACAAGTGTGGTGCTTCAGTAATTTGGTCTTAACAATCACGACAGTTTCATAAATTTAAATGTGTTAAAATATTTAATTCCTTGAATAAAGGTTTACAAGATATTTGGGGTGGGGTGAAATTTACATATCTGAACAAACCCCTTTTTTAAATTCTAAAAGTTTGGACGCTCTGCTCGGAATTACCCCAGAAGATGAAACCGTATCGTAAATGGGAGTAAGCATTTGCAAAGTATACGCAACGGGAAATATGTGAACTAACAATATACAGAACATTTAAAAAATTATTTTGAAGAGTTTGTAAAGAGCATTTATTTAAAAAGTATGTGCTGTTATCAAATTATTCGTAATGCTCACCAATAAACGATAGATTACATCCCAAGTTGAGAATTAAATTAGGTTTCTTTATGAACGGAGCCCTAATTCTATACCGCTCATTTTGACATATTTGACTTTCGGTACTCCTCTCCTGATACTAATTAATATGGTTTGGTTTGATTTACATTAAAATCTACGCACAGATTGTCCAAACACCTTTTCGTATGTCACACTGTTCAGAAGATATATCAAGATAAGGTACATACGTTAACTATAAATGTTGAACAATTATTTCAAACCATTAGCTTGTAAGTCTAAAGCAATGAAATAAAAAACTGTGGTCAAATAACAGTTTGAGAGACAAGATGGCGCTGAGACATTCTGAAAATGTATTCATTATTACAATACTGTGATAATTTAGATACTTATTACTTTCTCATAATTTAATGCATATGTTTATAGTTTTTTTTAAATGTCCTTAATTATTGAATTTGTTTAATAAAATCTTCAAAATCTAAAAATGTTAGGAGAGGGATGATGCCCTCAAATGAGACTTACAAACAAACCTCTTAAATAGCATGAGAAATATATAATATCTGATACGATTTAATCCGAATCAAATTCGTTTTCTTTTCTCAATGACCTCACTTTATGAGCGAGTATAGCACCACACATTTTATGACAGTTTATATTCAAGATATTATTCTCCACTTTGCTGTTATTTCGTGCTTACGCTGCATTTGAACGAAATGTCTTTCACTCAGTTTAAAGTTGGGATTTTTCTAAGAAACTTCAAACTACAGCAAACTGCTTTTTCAAGCGCTATATAATATATGTGTGTGTGTTAAATTATTGATTTTGATCTCATTCAAAGAGCCAATTTAAAAAATAGTCATTGAATTAAAAAATATTTAGTTTTTATATTTTGATTTATTGGACATTTTTGATATTTTTTGCATTAGCGTACATGTCTTACAATAATATTTGTTCTGGGGAAAGTAAGATTTATGAGAACTGGTTAAAATATTGCGCAATAAGCGAGCTAAAAATTTTTCCAAATGATTAAAGACTTAATTGGAATTATTACAACCGACATTATAAATAGTATGCTAAACATGCTCTGTTCATATAGAAGTATTGAAAAGTATTAGAAC
This sequence comes from Laupala kohalensis, assembly GCA_002313205.1. Taxonomy (NCBI): domain Eukaryota; kingdom Metazoa; phylum Arthropoda; class Insecta; order Orthoptera; family Trigonidiidae; genus Laupala; species Laupala kohalensis. Next base: position 96,507 of record NNCF01129218.1, read on the forward strand.
TGTCGGTGTAACACATGTACCGTCGCAGTCCTATATGATATGTGTTGGAAAAGTTTTCGAAACGCAAACAATTTTGCAAGATACTATATCGTTTGCGATAAGTATAAAATTTACGCGACCAACTTCTCAAGTTCATTATTTCAATGTTTTTGTGACAGAAGATCTAGAATTCTCTTCTTGGTTGTCATTTTTCTGTATTGCTACAGTGATACAACATTGTAAAACCGGATAGCTATAAATATCTCAAAGCTACCTCCTGAAATCCATATAGCTGTACAGTGAAACTCTTTCGTCTTAAGTACCAATGTACTGAAACTTCCTTGAAAACATGTCCATGTAGTAACTCCGAAGAAAGTCATAAAACATTTATCTGTGCCGTGTCCTTAGTCTGCGACGCGGAGTTTGCGGTTGAGCTATTGACTGCTCCGTAGAGGGGAGTTGCGTCACAAGAGTCCAAAACGCTGTTTGGAGGTCGCATGAGGCTTTTGTGGCGAAAAGATTGATTGAATTTGATTCTGAAGGTAGTATGAGCGGCCAGGTGACTGGTTTTGTGTATCATGAACTTTTAGAAATGAAGAAATAAACTATTACCTACAAACTTGTCTAATAAAATTTAAACTAATCCGTACCAATATATAAATGCGTAACGCGAAAGTATGTGTTTGCTACCTGATCACGACTAAACCACTAAACAGATCGTGATGAAATTTGGCAAGGAGATAGTTTAGATGTCCAGAATGAACACAGAATAACTTTTTTCTAAAATGTGTGATAAGAATGATAGAAATGGTTTTGGAAAAAATGTCGATAAAATCGGGAAAAATTCGCTTACGCTGCCTAAACGGTTGGAGGTAGGTGACAACTATGAATGGCAATATTGTTCGCCTCAAAAAGTTCTACAAAAAACTCCGTGACAGCGTATGTCTATCTATAAAAAATAACCTAAATTATTGATAAAACGTTATTAAAAATAGAAGTATTAAAATACTTCAATTTAGGAGAGTAATTTAAGAAGGCAAAAATCAATCATCGTCAAATTTCATTAACTATTTTTGTGTATTTATCAGGAGAAGGATATATCTTTAAATTGTAAAAGTTTGACGAATAGTTTAGATTTTATAAGAATTTCAATGAAATGGTGCAGCCGCGTCATGCTTCGGAAGCGAAAATTCGACTGGAATATGGTGTAGTGTGTTCAGTCAAGTATTATATTGAATTTGTATTATTATGAATTTGAAACATTGGGATGCTGTACATGTTTCTAAAAGCCGGTAAGTAAAAGTATTTTGATCTTACAATATATAGATTTTTTTTTTCCTGAGTACAAGAAGATTAGTCTAACAAATATCCGGAGTAACGCCGAGTAATCAGCAAATCTTTGAATAAAACCATCATGAAGTTGTACATGCTCTTATGGATAAAACCTCTCGTGGGCCAGTTTTTAAATAAATTCACTTGTAATTTCTAATGGTATCGATCTAGAAACCTGATATATTTGTCACAAATTTAATACAGAAAAGAACAGTAAGAAACATGCATTACCTCTCCGTACAATTAATTAAATCATTCAAACTTCCATCCGTCTCAAAACTAGAAAGCATTCTTCAAATATATTGTTTCATTTTAAAGGTATTATTAATGATTCACTGTTTGTAATACCCCATAATATATGAATTACTGTTTTAATGACTATTTTTAATATAAATGGAATATATAACATTGAAAGATTCATAAATGGCTATGTGCAAGCACCTGACAAGCACCTGACATGCTCATACTACCTTAATGGTGCAAAGAATAGAATTTATTATAGCTCAATATGTCACTGCTGGCAGCATGATAAAAACATCAGTTTATCAAATAAAAACAAACAAACAATAGATTTAAATTATAAATAAACATAAATAAATCAACGAAGTGAGAATAAAAATTAAGATGTACAAATACAAAAAAGTAATACAAAAATATGTTGACAAATGAATTAATAGGTTTCAATTTAACGAATACGTTAATGAAAATTAAGTTTAAAAAATCTAATCGCAACCATCAGCTATACCCAATTTGTAAATCTACATGACAATCCTAAACGTAGAGAAATCTGGAATAATAATTTCAGCGATTCAACTTGAGGATAAGACCAAGACTAGAAAGGGAACTGTATAATGTCATGTTGAATAAAACGAATATTTATGGAAAAAATTACATTAATCTTTTAATCTCGCCATATAATGTTGGTAAACTTGGAATATTTTGGGATTTTTTTTTTTTTTTTTCGGCAGAACGTTTTGTCTTCATAATAACTAGTCCTGATAGCGAACTCTCCTGCACTCGTATATCTTGATTGTTTTCATTTCACTCCGGACCCGATGTACCTCTGCCGTATAACCTAGATTGTGAAACTATGTTATTTAATGGATTATATGAGAAACCTTATACTAGACAAAAGTAAAACATCCTTTACGTTGCTTTGTAGAGTGCAATATTTGCTAAATAAAAAGTATGTATTAAGCAGTGTTACATCTACTAGAATACCAACTATAAATGATCGTTTCACCACATTAAGTGAAAAATATTTGAATAATATTTTTTAAACGATTTATGTTGAGAAATGCTATTCAGATATTTCTGAAATACTATTCACTGAAATATAATTTTCAGATAATTGATATTAATTTGCTTTACAAACCTTATGATTTTCATTTAAAAAATAGAATTTGTAGACTAGGTCAGTATTCCATTGTCTGAATATGTGTTTTTCTGCTATTCCATATCGATGTTTTCGAAACAATAATTCGAGAAAAAAAATATCATTTTTCACAAAGAAGAACATTTCAATAATATAGTCATATTTAACGGTAAAGTGAAGAATACTAAATAAAGCTATTAAATGTTATGAAAAGCAATGTATCAAACATCATAGCAAGACCAAACAAATGATACTTTATTTTCTAAAACAATATAATTTAAAGGTATGAATATTATGTTCATCAAATATATACCCTTGTACAACCGCAAATTCTTTATATAACGTATATATAATCTTTATAAAACTCGTGTATTTGAAGATCAGTAAATTAAGAAAATCTACACGTGAATTTATTTCATGCCCATTTCTTTTGACTATTCGCTAAAATCATTTTAATATTTTTAAAAATATCATTCGAATCAACTATTTCGTAGAACGCTCTGGCGTCAATTCTAATATTAAATAAATAAATAAATAAACTTTATGGTAAAAAAAGCAGTTACAAACTGTGTATGACCACGTAGGGGATAACATACTAAGTTACTCTCCGGAAACAAGCAAGGGACCATTCCATTAATTCCGAGCAAGTGCCCAACGGCAGTGGCGGATTTAATACATATAAAATATATCAACAAAATACGTACTGTTATCCATTTACGAATATTATTCCGAAATGAATCATAGATATAAAGTGCGGTAAAAATTCGAGATCAATAATAACAAAAGTTTTAAATGACAAATGAATATTCGGTTGAAACGTCGGTTGCGTCTTCGTTTGTCAGCCCTGAGTTGCAGCAATTCTTGTTACGAGTGCGTGCCTGTTCGATGTATTACTCCTCTGCAAGAAGCTCGATAAATTTATCTCGAGGGTCGCAGTCAGAAAGTTGAACATCTATTTACGAGTGCGCGTCGTCGTCGCGACACTGTCCATGATCACGCGACCAGTTGAATGCACTTCGCTATTGTGCTGTTTTGTTCGACAATGCAGCGAGACCATGTTATGACACGGAGTTTTACTCCGGCAGTGAAGGAAATTGCTTTACGCCTTGTAAACGAAATATGAGAAGAAGCACCTATATAAGAAGACTCAAGAAAATATATTTTTCCAATTTCCCGGGTTTCTCTCCAGTTTTCCTGCGGGTAGTGGCGGATTTTCCTTGGGAGGGAATGTCATTAATACATTTGTTTTATTAATCTCGAATTTTTACTGCACAAATATCAACAATTTATTTCGTTGTAATAAATGGATAACAGTACGTATTTATTAAATAATTTCTTTTATAAATATTAAATCTGCCACTGCCCTTGGGCCCTTGCTTGTTTCCGCAGAGCAATTTAGTTTATTGCCCCCCCCCCTTCTACATGGTCATAAGCAGTTTGCAACTGCTTTTTTGACAAAGTTATTTATTAATTTGTATATTCGGGTGTGAGGGGCTATTTTTACTCAACAAAGAAACATTGGGGGACTGTTTACGAGTAGCACTCTTATACTAATAACAATAATTATCTTCGTATTAGAAACATATGATCTATGAGGAAAAACTAATCAGAGAGTGGTTTTTTAGCATTTTTTCGTAATATTTCCAGAGTGCTTTTGAATCGTAGGAGAAAACGAGTAGTTCATCAGACTTGGCCAGTAGATGACAATTACAGATTAAATTTGGGACCTGACGTAAACCTAAACTTATTTTCCTGGCATTATTTAGTGTGAATTTTTTAATCTAATCTCTGAGAGAAAAAAATATCCTAAATTACGGACTAAATTTAAATTCATTGGATCACGATTGCCTTGTGCGCGATTACTTTATAATCGACGCTTCATAAGAGATAAGATTGTGTATTTGTCACATTGTATTTATTCATACCCGTTAGAGAAACGCTAGGAATTTCTTTTTTTGACATCTAATGTAGGATTTGACGTGATACTCTCGGACTGACATACATAATGAGATGAGACACATCTCGGCGTCGTAGAAATTGTGTTGTGGGCTCATTGGAATCTTCTCGATAACAAATGGGGGAACGAATTTTCGTTGCGTTCCAGTATTTTGACTCCTTTATTTAAAAAAAAAAAACTTTTTTCAAATATTCAAATAAGCATTTTCCTTTCCATCAGGATCTAACATGTTTTGTAACGTAGAAAATGTTTGAACTCAACCCCCCATAAAGGCCAAAACTTGTAGAAATCTAAAAAATGAATGTGTTGACCAGGATTCTCAGAGAACTACATTGTTGCATGACGAGAGTGAATAGAAGTTTTTCATATTGTGAGGATAACAAGGTATAAAGCTCCGGAAACAGTGTCTGGGTACAATAGTTTGAAAAATATTGTTGATACTCGTGTTGAAAGATTGAAAGCCGACATGCATTGCGTATGTGTTCAACGAAGTCGTAGCTTCCGCTTGTTGCGCGTCGGTCGCGGAAGTTTCCTGACTTTTACGACACGCAGCAGCACTCGATGCAGCAGACTGTGTTTTATTCAAAGCGAGATGACGTCTACTTCGCATCGCTGCTTTCATACAGTGACTGGAGTGGAATCAACTCATGTGGATATTACATTATAATGTAATATGTCTTTCTAAATTAAAATATTGCTTAACTGTACTGTTTGCAAACTACAGAGGCGTCTGGCAGCTTATCTATTTGCAAGTAATAGTAGTGTATGCAATTTGCATACAATTACAAACGAAATGGATCGAAGCACTATATAAGTACGAATAAATTCAGGGTTTTGGCCAGGTTCCTCCGTTTACGGTTGATCCCATCCTTTTTAATTCTATAGTAACTGTTGTATTTGGACTCATTTTATTCGCAGTTTAATACAGAATTCAAATATTACATTATAATGGTAAGAATCATTAAATAAAAATAGCAACAGTAAATTTTTTGGATCCAATAGGCGACTAAGAGCTTAACCCCGGAGAGTCCGAGTGGTGTGCTCATGAGGGGTGGAGGAACCGGCAAAGCTCGGGGAAATGTCCTAAGCTGCCAGATGCCACTTTCGTTTGCTAATAGTATAGTGTCTGTTCACGCCCACGATGTTACGCGACGTGGTCCAACAATATAACTTTTTTCTTTCAGGACTTCATTCGGATAAAAATGGAAAACGTTTAAATATTTTTGGTTATGCTAAATACAAGCAATCTGAGTTTGCTCGTTCACACGAAGTGAGCACAACTTTATAACTAAAAACATACTCTTTTTAGTTTTCTGCTTGTAAATTCTTTATGGCGCTTCTAAGCAAAAACTTAACTATTATGATGGTTAAAGTAATTAAATTCTGCCTTAAATAATTTGGTGCATTGGTATAAATCGACAGTCAAAACCAACACCTTTTAGCACTTCTCCATCAAATTCGATTCACTATCGATGCGAATTAAATTCAAAGCAATCAGGAATAATTAAATATTTGGTTCATGGACGAGGAAAACTGGATAATTTTCACGCTGCAGTTGAGGGCCCTGCCCAGGCATGTGACGAGGTTATTCTTTTTACCATGCTTGATATTATGAAATGATTTATTATTCGCTAAGTTGTTTCTCTATTGTTACTGGTGGAAATTTAAAATAGGTCTAGCATTTGTATTCAATAAATGTTAAATCTCTTAATGGGATTTGAAGGAGCAGTAAAAGTATATAATGTTATATTTAAAAAACATTTAAAAAACATCAATAATTGTCAATAACTCTGCAGCTAAAAAGTTACCAATTATTTTAACACTATAAATCACCTTACGTCACGACTTAACTTCTAAAATATCGCATTTCGATATCTCTATTCGTTCAGGAAATATTTGACGTGTTTTCTTTTTATTGACTGACCTGATATCGTAGATTTGATAAGTATGGAATTTGCTTGACGTCCTCCAATACTATTAAATACTCTTCTTGGACATAAAAATAGCTGTTTTATGGCGCACAAACGATTTCCATTCAGTTCCATAAATTGAAAATAATGGGGGTTCAGTCATTCGATTGTCATGTAAACGGCATTTTCAAAGTCGATTAAATGGTATAAAATTGAATGGTGAAATGGTGTATTTAGAGAGGAAAGTAATAGAAAATAACATATTTTCATCCTTATAACTCATGATGAATAAGCTATTTTTTATTTACGAGATTCCTTGGTGCAATGAAATAAAGAAGCAATTTCATTTCTCCATGTCCACATATTAAAACAAATTACAGAATTTATCCGAACGTTTTGCAATAAATATGAATGAAAACTTTTGTCATGATGACTTGTTTAAGTATATTAGACACCAAATATATTCCTTTGAATATTGATCTTAATAATAAAACAAATCGTATATTGTATCATATAAAATTAAGGAAAATGTTTAGGTAGCTTACCGCATTGTTTTATTTCCAACATTACACATTCGAAACGGAATAAATAAATTTTCAGGGAAATTTAATATTATACCATTTTATCTCTTAAAATATGGGTGCGTAAATAAATACGTTTTTCACTTGTCTTACTGTTTTGGTGCGGTATGGCAAAATCGAATGCATGAATAGATGAATATATAAACACATATTATTATAATTTGTTTTGTTTTCAAACTTCAGCTCACTGATTATTTTATTCTTAAAATATACATCAGTACATTATTGAACTATATATAATTTAATTCTTTTTCACATCTTTAATTGAAATGGCGTCATTATAAATATGTTTTTTCCTCCTCGTTCTGTTTGACAGCATCTCTTCGCCACTTGCTTCGGAACGTTCCCTTGTGCTGTCGAGTTTGTTTGAAGGACAATTATTCGTATAAGGAATGTATTTCAAAAATTAATTTCATAGTAATTCTTATAAATAATTGACGTATTTTGGTACCAATTTTCAGGCTTATTTTTTCGTTCGTGCGTGAAAATGGAAATTAAAAACTTATTTTTCTTTGTGATGCCTTGTTGTCTATTTCCGGGCTTTTGAAGATGAGGCGTCGTGTATTGTATTGTTTGTTTCAAGGGCAATTATTGACATAAAGTGTGTAATTCAAAACTAAATTAGATAGTAATTCTTATAGACAATTGACTGCTAGTTTTAAGTATGACATCAAATTTGAAGTTTAAATTTTTGTTAGTACATGACAAAGGATATTAATAATAAAAAATTTTTTTTACTTGATTTGTTTTAATTTTGCAGAAAATTTCCTTATAAATAGCTTAAAATATACAAAGTTTTATAGTAAGATCTAATTTTTTTAAAGTTTCTTAAATGATCTAAAGATATTTTTTTATGGATTTTGGATTCACCAAAAATGTCAGACCAAAAATAAATTTGAAAGACAGAAGATTTTTTTGGCAATCCGCTTCACGTGAAATGCACCAGGTGTATACTGGGTTATATAAAGTCCGCAGCGTTGGTAACTGTTTTCTGCACATCGTAAACCGTCCCCCTTATCTCAGTCTTACGCATCAATAGACAAAGTACAGAGTACAGCTCTGTCTAGGAAGGTTGCTTATCTCGCACTGATGTCGGACTGAGCAGAGAGAGGCCAGAAGAGGAAAAGAAGACTATTACGAAAGGAAGACAAGGGTCACACGAAAACTAAGAAGAGACCAATTCGTGGATAACGAATGCCTAATAATGTGAGTGCAAAAAAGTTTTGTCACTGATATCAGAGATTTCTTGGTTTGTACTTTAATTGTATCGTATTTTATTTCGCATCTTAATGTGTTCAATTTTGTTTTAATGATCCCAAACGTAATTTAACCTCAATTCTACTTGCCGTTCTTTTTAAGAAAACAGGGGTGTCTGAATGTCATTGCGAGCACAGCGAAATAGTCCTCAACGTTCCTAATCACATGTGTAATATTTTACATTGATATAGCCCAGGTAAATACTCGCATTAAAATTTATTTCATTACATTTTTCTCTACTCTTGAGATTCACACTATGTTGTCCGGTTACCCGTTTAAGATAATTCTGCGAACTGAGAATTAAATCTTTAAAACGCCTAAAATATATTTGCATAAATGGGTGGAATAATACATGCTGACATTAATTTTAACTTCGAAAGCACACCTTACTGACTATTTAAACAATGAAGATTTCATATTATGGTGAAATACATTGTCTATTATGAGAAAATAATATATTTTCGAAACAATATATATTTTTTCGAATCTCTCAAATAGATGAAATTTTTGTAAGCTATAATATTAAAAAAATATTATTATAGAGGTCATCTTATATTTTCAAGAGATAGCAAATTTGTTTGCGTTTTCGGCTTGATTGTCATTTCCAACTACGTCATGGGCACGCAGGCTATTGACTGGCTATGCTGCTTATGAACAGAGCCAAGCATTGTTCAAATTATTAGATCACGATAGTTAGTTACTATTATTCATAAATCGTACAAAGCAATAAATACCAATAAAAGTGAATGATTTGGAATGTCGGTTGCATGGAAATTGGAAAATGTAATCGATGAAATTATTTGAAATTTCAAAGGACATTTCTCGAGGTTTATTGCAATTAAAATGTAAAGTATGGTAATATTGAGGAATTACAAGAGCAGAAGAGCCATTAAAAATTAGCTACTAATGATGTGAATCTTCACTCGCATGACTCTTGACTATGATACTTACTAATGTGTCCGCCAGAGTTCGAATACGTTTCGTAAGGCGGACTAGTACTGAACGTTTAATCCACGTCACTGAATCATAGAAGCTTAATTAAAGCTGTGAAGAACATTGTTTTCAAGTACATAACTTAAAAGAAAAAGAAAACTAAAAAATTAGAGGTCTTAACTATGAGCTTTCATTATTTTTGTGTAATTTGTATGTTCCTTCTGCCTGGATTTTAAAATAATTCGTAACAGCATACGATACATAACTGTGTGTATTATTGTAGGTTTTCTTAGTGACATTTAATTTTTGTAATAAACAAAAGCAAGAATTTAATACCACAAAATTAGAGAAATATCGAAACCGACAAATGAATTAAGGATATTTGTAACATCAGGACCAGTGCAGTCTATAGATTTTTGAAATATTAACATTTTCAAGCACTTTGCTAGCCGGAAATTCCTAAGGAGATTAAGGGTCGGGCCAGTCGCCGCCAAACAAGGAAAAATACCACTACTAAGACTTCCCGTTTATTGTCTAGAGGCTGAACAGTTCACATCTACTTTTGAAAACTGAGATGAACGCCCTCAGAAGAAAAACGAGTGTGGAGGGAATATTCCAGTGGTCGCCAAAAATAATGGTCAGCCAAAAGGGACGCAGTATTCTCAGAAGCTGAGGGGTGACCAAGCTGATGTAGAGTGCTCAGTACAGTAGCGAGGGTGTAGTCACGTGACCTCCGCTCCTGTATATATTGGGAGGATTGCAGATCCTAAGTGACTTTCAGACCTTTCTGCGGAAGTGTATGGAAGTACGCAGGTTATTTGAAATGTAACTTGGTTAGTTTTGGTCGTCAGACCACTGAGAATTGCTGCGGTAATTCTATTACATTGCTATTAGGCGCGAATGACGTAACTTGGAACAGTTAGTTATTTCGGGATAGCAACTTGGAAACTTTTGAGATTCGGATAATCTGGGTAGATTTCCGAGTTAATTCATAACACCAGTATCTATATCTGTGTGTAATTGTTGCTTTCAGATAGCAATAACTCTGTAACAACAAATTCAAACTTGTATTTATGATTTGNTTCAGATCTCTATTTAATTTGAATTAAATATTTTATTGTTATTACACGTGTGTTTGATTGCTTGGGGAAACCAAGCTGGTGGCAGCGAACTCTACCATAAAGGTTGTGGTTTATGGTTGAATCCCGCTTCTACCCAAAAAATACGCACATCGCATCTGGGCGTGCGGTGTGTTGTAACAATATTATAAAAGAACCCCGGGCAACACCAAGCTAACAAATCCAGACCTGTTGACATGTGTTTTAATGTGTACTATCAATATTTAGCACACATTTTTCTTTGAATGTTGATATAATTTTTGTACGTTTCTTAAACTACGCAAAAAAATGTTTTATTATGTTCAGCTAGTTTAAATATAAACAAAGAAATAATTAAACTTTTCAATGATTTGACGAATATAACACGGTTAAATGATCTTAATGAGAAAAAAACTACCTTTGGAGAACCGAGTCAATGAAAAATATAAACAACGATATGTCCCTTTCTACATCGAAAAATATTTATATAATGTCATCTGAAATAAAAACTCATCGAAATTCATCAGATAAAGAAACATGTGAATTATCGTATTAGAACAAGAGGTCAAGGAATATAGTACCCCTCCGAGTCATCTGTTTCTTCATATTTTTACTTATGATTCGAGTCTCATGTATGGTAAGAATAAGAATGTTGCTGTGTTAACGAGTTCGTTTATGCAGGCATTGACTTGAAGCAGCCTTTGATAAATTGGTACGCGAATCATTGATAGGATACTTGTAGGAATGTCCGTAGCTTATCCGATGTCAATGTTCCAAATTCATTTCGTTCGTTTATCTGTTTCCATGCCGTCCGAGAGCATTTTAATACTTTTTGAAATTTATCGTGCCACTAGTGTGTCCAAGCAGACATAATAATAACGGAGGAGAACCAATCAAAGGACTCATTCTATAGTAAAAGAATGGATTAGTAAGTGGAATAGATTATAGTTGTCCATTATTTCGTATTTAAGGTAAATAAACTTCAAAAGAATCATGGACGTCAGAGAAGTTCATTGAACCGTGTGTAGCGTCACCTGGGAGGTAGTTCATGAACTTACTTCGATTTCAATTCAATGTTTGCATTGTTAAAAATTTTCTTATCTCTTGCAGCAATTCTCGCGGCTCTTCTGCACTTTGGCAACGCTTAGTAAAGGCTAGTTCGCTTAAGATTCTCACTTGATATAGCTGTTCACTTGGAATACGAAGCCCCTGGTTTGCTTGTACAAAACCTGCCTTTCCCTTGTGTCAACAGTCGCTGTTAATATGTAGATAGCAATATATCTGTGAAATAACACGGGAGTTCCGAATGACGGGAGAAAAAGTTGTACATGTTAAAAAAAATTACCTTACAAGTGTAACTTTGAATTTCGCCAGAAGATATTTGTAGGTAGTTCCGTGGAAATACCTTACGGGTAATCAGATTGCAAAACCATTGAATGAAAAACTTGAAAAACCCACCTGCATCTTCCTCCGTCATTCTACATTGACATCGTACCACCAGTGACTTTTGTGTAATGAGTCATTTCCACCTACAAGGAAGACAGAATAGAAGAGGATCCGAAATGAGTGTTGTCGTTATAATAATAATAATAATAATAATGATAAACTTATTGTTAAAATAACATTACAAACTGCGTATGACCACGTGGAGGACAATAAACAAATTTACTCTCCAGAAGCATGTAAAGGACCATCCCATCAATTCCGTTCAAGGCCACTAAATCGGAGGTAGATTTAAAATTTCAGCACATTCCTAGGATAAGGACAAAAAAGTTAGCTACGTGTTATAGAACCAACAAATTTTTGTTTAATAGAATACAACAAAGTTGCTTCACGAACACGTATCATTATAAAACTACAGATTAATCGGAAAATATTGTTTATAAATAGTAACTATTCAAATATCTTTTACAATAGTAATAATTAGAATAGTATTAATGAGACTGCCGCTCCTAAGCAAGAGATTGGTTGACACGTATATATAAAATCCACGTCTACCTGAAGGAAAACCGGACCTCGATGGTTGCCATGGGATAGCCGTTGCCATGGAAACAAGTGTTCGTGGATCGAGGGGACCCACAAGGAGGAAACATAATTAAAATTTCAAAATTTGTAATACTGACGATGATGAATAACTTTTACACAGATCTAATGAAACATTTTACAGTTAAAATACGTTAAAATGGAAAATTATGCCACATGTCATCTACTAATCTTCAATAGCATTCATCTAAAGTCTATTATAATTCTTTCATACTATTTCTACCTAAAATCTTTAATAATTGTTATGTTATTGTTAGATAAGGATTTCCAGGGTGAGTTTTTGTCATTAGGAAAGGGACCAATCATAAAATGCTGCAACGTGGCTTACATCTTGATGTGGGGATACTGAAATAGTATCTCCTAAAATTCCTCAACTGGCTTCCACGTTAAAATTTTAATCCAGGTATTAATTTTTAATATAATATAAAAATCCAATGATGTTAGCAGCTAGATTGAAGAACGTTTTTGTCACGAAAAATATTATGAGTATTTTAGTTGTAAATGATGACGAAGACTTTTAAAATATCGTAATTTAAATTGTAATATTGAAAAATATTGTGACTAATCTTCCTCTGCAATGTAACTGAATGCTTTCAGAACTTCTCTACACAATATTCGCATAATCAAGTAAATCCTGATATGCTACTCGTTGAATCTCTCTTGTTTGTCTGTCACTGGTGGGTACAGTTTTCCAAATTGGTCTCCACATTCCTCGCGTGCTGACATGCTATTAATATCGTTATGACGTTCCCTCGACGGGGACGCCGAATATAAAAGTTCTTCATATAGCTTATCGGTTTTGCGGTCACTAAAACAATATCGGGATCAAGGTAGCTGTCAGCGATCATGTCAACCCGTACTTTGATTCTTGTAACATTATAAAACTTTGAGATTACACGAGATCCCTTGCAACACGATCTCTGAGCACAATCTAAACTGAGGAGCAATCAATTACCCTGTGACTACTACACCGTGTCACGAAACTTAATGTCTTTATAATGTTGTTCTAGGCATTTTAAACAGCATTATTGGTTTTGTTCTTATTTATTTCTTTATTGTTTATTTTAAAAACAAAAAGAAAATATAATGCAACTTTCAAAATCAATAACAAGATTTGTGTCCAGAAAAGAATTTAATTCCGTGAGAGAATTATCTATAGTTCTTGTTGTGAAATGTGTTCAATTAAAACTAAATTATAAAATTGAAGAGGAATTATGTTTTCTTCGGAGGTTCTGGACGGGATCTGCAGTACAAGGAAAAGATTTAACGCTGATTACATTGCATCAGAATTTTATAGTAATTCCTGAGAAACTGCACGAATTAAATTCGCAAGAAGTCGTACGAGTGGAAACTGTTCATGAGAAATCGTTCGAGTATTCATCGGTAGCCTACGTAAAGGAAGATGGATTCCATTGGACTCTCCTGCAACAAAAAAGCCAGATGTATTTCGTTCGGGAAAATGAAAAATAAAACATTTTGTGCGGATACGTACAACTTGGTCGCACGACTTCGTACAAAGTTGAAGAAGTAAGATGATGTTCAGAGTAAACTAACGATGCTCTTAACATCAATGCGTTCGGTTACATCAGACAACATCAGCGCCGATTGACAGCGCACATTACAATTGTGTACCAATGCCATGGATCTATCTATCCTCTACGTCCTCAGTTTGTCGTTTTTAAAGCGTATGAATTGCTACTTGCGTTCCCTTGCTTTTCGCTCCTGTCTCCATTATCTCCTTAAGAGTACCAGAGGAAAATACGACGAAAGACGAAGGTTAGCATGGACTTACACCGATACCGTAGGTCAGCGGAAGCCTCCGGCAATGGTTAAATTTTATATGGGGAGGATCAGAAATAATTAAAAGTCTCGGAACCGTGAAAGATAAACACGAAAACGAACGGAGATAGGGGAGTTTAAAATATGAAAAGGGTCAAATGACCCCCACCGGTCCTTCTAATGTAGTAATAAAATACTAGAAACATTCTTATCAATAATATAGGTATGACGGAGATTAAATGAAATAAACATGGTGAATACCAATAAATGCAATTTAGTATCACGATTAGGTTAAACGTAATAATTAATGTGAATACTTCTTAATGCTATAATTCAAACCTAACATTCATTAAAGGAAATTGTTCGGCAAAATGAAAGTATCATTTCAGTATTTAATTGTAATAAATTATGGTCATGTTATTACTATTATTGGTTAAAGACGTTATAACCAGTAAAATATTTTGTCATTTTGTCGTCATTTATTGATGCAAAAGGCCTTTTCGGCCGCATTTTCGGCGGTCATCTTTAGTGCTACAATTTTTTAAAGAAAATTTAAATTACGAAATAAATATAAATTGAAACATTCTAAAAACAATCTTCCCCCTTCTTCTTTTAAAAGTTAATAATTTTCAATATAATATGAAATAATAACATGAAATGAGAAAGCTGATATATCTGGGTCATTTGGCTAAAAACACAGGCGGTGTATTTTGTAACGGTATGATGATATCATGAACTGTGTAATACCTAAGATTTTTAGAGAATGTTTTTATGTAATATGTATGATGTGTGAATTGGTATTCACAAAACATGAAGTTTAGGAAATTTGAGTGATGACTAGACAGACCAGAAGAGGAGGTCGTAATTTTGAGCTTCGAAACGTTGTAACTGTCAACCTTCACAGTTAACATAACGGAAGAAATAAAGAAAAGGCGTATTTATTAAATGTAAATCTGTGCTTTTGACTGTCTATAAAGGCACGGTGCAACTTATGTGTTAGTTACTATTAAGTTGTCATTAGTGATTTTTTGTTTAAGACCAACACGCGTGTTGAATGAATGGTCTGAGGGACTTGTGTTGCGTGTGTTTTGTAAATGATTTTTAATTGTCTGAGAAGCTTGATATTTGATGTCATTAGGTTAGGTGTTATGAGAGAGAACAGTATCAGTGTGTACACAAAATGTTTTTATATTATGAGGATTTAGTGTGACGTTAGGAGAATATTTTAAAACTTTGGAAAGGAGATAAATTTCATTCGCAGTGAAGGTAGTAGATGAAAGATTAGATAGGCGGGGATGGAAAGATGAGTTAGGAATGTTAATTTGGCGGACTGTCTGAGACTTAATTGCCACGGATTCCAGCTTTTTCACGTTTCCCATTCTGGCGACTGTAAATGTTGAACACTCGACTCCTTATGAGGTCTTGAAGGTAGTTCCATTTGGTTGCATGTAGACGAAAAGATAATTCTCCTTTTAACCAATACAGCTCCGCGGAGAGTTCGTCTCTTGACGAAAACCACTTCTTCCTCTCGGCCATAATCCAGGATGTTCGACCAGTTGCAATAACTTTCCTAGCAACTCGAGATATGTTCTTCGTTTGAAGATTGACAAATTTGGGCGTAAGATACATACATCCAAGAACCAAATATGCAAGTTTGACTTGCCGAATTTCAATTGTTTCTTGTGGAGTAGAGACATTAAAGTAGCTTGACTTGCTTCTATCATTGGAGGAATTGGTCTGATGTTGACAGATTGTTGTTCATTATAAACAGTAAAGATTTTGTCATTATTTATTGATGCAAAAGGCGTCGGAAATATCAAAGTAGGGATTCTAAGAATTCTCTTTTACGTCTTTTTTACCAGCAAAGAAGGAAATCAGGCAACTTAGGAAAGGAGTAGGAAATTACAATGAGATAGATATCTAAATAAACCATGAAAACACTTTTGAGTGAAATTATAAATAGTAGCTATAAGAAATAAAGCAAATTATGTATTATACTGACAGTGATTTAGTAGTTCATTTAATATATACGATAAGTGGTTATAATTATATAACTCACGATACCACTTTTTTTGAAAGAGGAGGGAGGTCATAAAAAATCTTGAGGGGGGGAGTCGAATCCTTACCACCGCCACTGACAGGATTCACAAAATTCTGCGAATAATTCATGTCACATGACGGTATCCAGAAGTTTCCCATATTTGTGTATTGTAACCTACGCAACCCGGTATAAATTGTCGAACCCGGTTCGACGTGATCTGAAATTACAGTTGTTCGAGTTATTTAATTTCTTTTTGGCTATATTCTCAAAAAACATTTCTTTGAATTCCTCTCACTCATTCAATCTCACAAAGAACCCACCATGTAATTCGTATTCTGTTCTATTTTTGTTTTACGAAAGCAAATTCCTCAATTCCATTTGTACAGTTCTCTCAGGAGCAATTTTTGGGATATTTCAAAATCCAACTTATTGAAAGTAATATAATTATTGGGTTGGACATTTTGTATGAAAAAACGTGCCATTTCAAACAGAACCCTTTTCTCGCCAGTTCCTGTTATAACATCTAAGAGTGGGATTTATTGCTCCTACTGTAATGATAAATCAAATGACAATATGAGCAACTTGCTTATAATTTTCGTTTATATTTGTACAATTTTTTCAATATTCTTTACGACCTTTAATATACAATTACTTTGTTTTCCTTAATGTTTTATTACATTGTTGCGACTCCTGAGTCTCCGTCAGGCACTCACTTAAACAAATTTTCTTTGTAACACTCTACACAAAATTACTTAGTAACATATAGTGTTTCATCGTCAATTAAACCATAAACAAAAACAACATTAAACAATAAACAAACATGACCACGGTAAAATATATTTAACTTTTTCATTAACTTCATCTTACTTCCATACAAGCTTTTAATACGTAAAAAGAAGTTTCATCCAGCAGCGTGTTCCCAGCAACACAAATTTTTATTTTAGTGCGTGTAATATTAGTACAGACTATAATTAAAACAAAAACTTGTTTTTAACCCAGCTAAACGGGCAATCACTAATTTCTTCTAATTGAGTTCCGAGTAATTTATTCGTGTTTATTGGTAGGCCAAGGGTCGTCAATGGGAGTAACATTGACTGCTTACGGAAATTCAATATAAATTGAGGATTGTTTTCGAGGTAAACATCTTCCTAAAAACTGATTGGGAATCAATTCAAAAGACTCTTTTGTAATTTTCTGAGAGAGAATAGGAGTTTTCATCCCAAATCACACCCCACATCGAAAACCCTGTAACTTGAAGATCCGATGTTATTTATTACGTGACATGCTTCCATTGTTTTTCGCTTTGGGGCTAATATAATTCAAATTATATTGATGAGTTCTATCCGAGGAGAGTTCCGTAAAAAACATTTGAATGCAGAAAGATCCAGATTAACATTTCACACAGAGCTATAAAGTTATTTTCAAAGTTTATTCTGTAGATTTCGCAGGTACCTTGAATGTCTGTATACCGGAACATGTGTGTTTTGACAGCGGGTTACTGTATTCAGTAGAAGATTGACATAAAAGCAAGTGATGTATTGCACAAGTTTCTGTCTTCTTGTTAGGGAAAATCTTGAGACAATTCATGCAACTGTTTTGTAGTTCCGGGAGCTAAATCAACTATCAGTTCGTTGCTTATAATCATATTTGAGGTACTAACTGTGGGAGAGTTAGGGTCAAGCATTTTATAGGGACTTCTCTAGTACCTCTCTTGGTGGAATTTTGTCGATCTGTTCGGTTTGGTTTCCAAACCAATTAAACTTTCTGAAGATTACTATGGTTTTATTAGGTCCATTTATGGTGGAGCGCACGTCACATTGGAAATACCCACTCCGTTTCAAGAATATCCAGTCGCGAACCATGTTGATCCTCGGACAGGTAACTTAAGGCATTTCATCCCACCTTTTAATTTTTGTTCAAATATTGTATTTGTATTTTCAGTGTGATAGAATTTTAATTATTTCAATTCTCATTAGATTACAATTATGCAAATGAAATTTTTAAAATAGTTTTCTAGAATAAATAAAGCATAGCAAGAATGTAATATTTCGACCAAATTTTTATTTAAAGAGAATTGCGAATAGCTGTTAGGATGAATAGAACTCAAATTCTGCCCTTATAACTTTCATAATAACATATATTTGTATTGGAAAAATAAATATAAATTCATTTAAATTTAAAACGTCCACATTTCGAAGTTAATTAAACCAAGAGCGTCTGAAATTTGGTGCGGTAAGTAGTCAGAAAATAGTGTGGTCGCCCTAGTCTTAGCTGAACTGTTCAGAAATTTTACTATTTTCTATAGATGTTTCACTCTCCTGGTTTCAGTCCATTTTTTTAAATATTCAAGGATAATATGTTTAGAAATATTCAAACAAGAGAAAGAAGAAGCAAATATGTTTCAATCCATTTTTTGACACTGTTTTTAATTATTTTTTTTGATATATTCCAGTATCATTGTAAAATCCATGGAGTTTGAGAAAGAAGTAGGTTATTTTTGTCTCCTAGGAACCTCTGTCAATACCGTATGATATAGGAAATAATAAACTATTGATATCAAAATTTTTTCCCGTTGATCTTCCTTTTTGTCGTTTCCTCTAAATTAAATTACCTGTCCACCGAATAAAGAAAGAAGAACTCGGCACTGTGTTTCAGGTTGATCAAGGTGGAAGCCGAAACAAATAAACTGATTCGTTTTCTTATATATTTTGTACTTAATATTCTGCTCTTCTTGTACAAAATGTTTTAAATTCAAGTTTTTCTGTTCGGGACAGATGGGTTTATATTTGTGGCGGTATCTACATCTGTTACCGAATAATTGAATATTGATAAGAACGTATTCCGAAAAATAAAAATTCAATTTGAAAGTCCATTTAGCTCACGTCGAATGCGGTCGTCTGAAGCATTCAAAAGCTCTAGACTCGATAAGGATACAAATGGCTCCGCCACCCCTCCGACGCTGTCAAATGCATGTTTCTGTACAAGACATGCAGCGGTAAGCAAAGAAAAGGAGCGTTGCTATCGAGGCCATGACGAAGGTCGAGCGAATCGAAGGCAACGTATCGTCCTGACCCGATTCGATAGAAATCAATTGCGAGATGTTCAAATGTTAAGGCTTCGAAATTCGGGGAATTCCACCATGCCACACGTCTAGAGTGAAAGTTTTGATTGTTTGATGACAGGATACGGCGTTCAATTTCACGTACATACTAAATCACTTTATGGGGTACGAGAATATAAACATTTATTTCAGGTAAAATTATTATGATTATTTATTTGTGTCTCAACAAATATATTTCCCTGTAAATGATTCTTTTATTTCCACCTTATCGCATATCACAAGACACCTGAATTAATAAAGTACAACTATTTGGATTCAAACCCAGTAATTCTATTCTGGATAGTGTTAAAACCTACATACTGTCGTCATAAAAACTGATATCCGTGTATGCGCTTGAATAAAAGACACAAATGACTGTCATAAAAGTTAGGTATACCAAAATCCATGTCACGTTATTTTGTATTGACCTATTGGAAGCATACATTGGTATGATAAGTGTGCACAGACGTTTTTTTAATGTTCTTCAACGTTTCGTGTGTTGAAAACTTATGATATGAGAATTACCATTTTCATTAAACCAAATTTCAAAGTTTTGTAGGACAATATAATGTTTGATATAGAAAATATTCTTCAAGATTCGTCTTTTTTTTTTCTTTTTTTTTGTATTAACTATACCAGAGTACAGTAATATTTTGATATTAGTGACTTGGCATTTATTTCCNTACAGTAATATTTTGATATTAGTGACTTGGCATTTATTTCCTTACATATAATGTCCCACCACGATTTCATAAACCATAAACGATATTGAATTAAAAATTGTAATAATTGTTAGTAATGTGAGCTTTTATAATAGCAAATTCAGAGTATATTTGTTATTTATGTAAAATATTCAAAATTGTTATTTAGTGTGGCGACAGAGAATGATATACTACACTAATATATGAAAGACTCTCACTAGGACTCATAATGAATTATCTTGAATTAAATGATTAAAAATCATTTCAGATCAAACATCTTTTTCAGGATAAAAAAAATCGACTTGCAATTATAAATGCTGAAGATATGTAAAATAATGCTGTATGCAAAATAAAGAGAGAGAAAATATTTTCTCAAGTACTCTGTAAAACTCTCGTATTCGATTTCGAAGTTTGACTTATGAAATAATGACATGATCCATTTCATAATGGAGAAATTCTTGATTGTAAGAAGTAAACACACCACATCTTTGTGTTTCTAATAATTGTGTCACCTTGTCGGTCGTACCGTGAAAGATCCCATCTCAGAAATGAGATGTCGCATGCTCAAACAATATCAAAGAGAAAGTTTGTGAATAACTTTTCTACTGCGTATTCTGAAATATGGAAATAAACAGGTGATATATTCCTTATAAGTATGGAAATATCTGAAGAGCGAATTCAATAATTCAGAAACGATCATTTTATTTTAAGCAATGTTACGTATGGTCTAGGTATCGTGACATTATATAAGGTCTTGTTGCAATTATCTATTAATTGAAAATTAAATCTTATGATATTTCGCCGAGGGTGTTGGCGCCATCTGGCTGTGTATTTTTACGAGAATATTTCACAAGTACAAACAAGCTGGCGAAACCGACTATTTTTCTTTTAATTTTATTGTGTTGTTTAAGTATTTTTTAAAACAAGTTACTATGTTACTGTGTTAAAAATTACTTTGCTCTGTACCCCAAAAATATTGAGCTAGTGTAATGGGTGAGACGATATAAAATTAATACGTAGTTATAGCAAATATTTCATATTATATCTAATACAACAAATTAAAATTAATAAATGATGTTCGAGTGTGGAAAATGAACAAATCAAACCAATTATGACAACTTGTACTTCAGTTAATAATTCCAATTAATAATCATAACAATAGCTATGGGTATATTATTTTAGATCATAAAATGTACCCTGGATCATAAAAACGAATTTTAAAAAATTAAAAAAAAATGTATTAAATGAATTTGTCAACAGTTAATTGTGAATGAAATTATGATAAAATATATTAAATACACAATTTTTTTCTCTAAGGTTGACAGTTTGGTGGAATGGATAACGATAAAATGGTTATCATCCACACTAATTAATATAAGAATGCGTAACGGGAAAGTGTCTGCTTGCTACCTGACCACGACCAAACCACTGAACCGGTTGTGATGAAATTTGGCAAGGAGGTAGCTTAGATGTTCAGGATGAACAAGAGCTAACTTTTATTTTTTAATGTCTGATAAGAAAGACAGAAATTGATTTTGAAAATAAATGTTGATAAAGTCGGAAAAATGAAAAGTATATTCGCTTAAGCTGCCTAAACGGTTAGAGATAGGTGACAACTATGAACGGCAATATTATTTGCCTCATAGAGTTCTACAAAAACGTCCAGTGACACCATGCGTCTATCTATGAAAATTAGCCTAAATTATCGATGAAACGTAATTAAAAATAGAAATGTCAAAAGTAATTCAAGAAGGAAAATCCAATCATCGCCAAATTTAATGAGTTATTTGTTTTTATGCACTAACAAAGACAAAAATCATCTTTATAATCGTAAAATTTCGACGAATAGTTTAAATTTTACAAGAGTTGTAATGAAATTGTACATCCGCCTCATGAACTTTTGGGAAGCGAAAATTCAACTGGCGCGGTTCCCGCGAGATGGTGTAGTTTATACGGTCAAGTTTTGTATTAAATTTGTTTTATTATGAATTTGTTAAATAAAAATGCTTTACATGCGAATATGTTTTTAAAAACCAGAAAGTAAATTATTTTGATCTTACAGTATAGAAAGATTTTAGTTTTTTCCTGAGTAAAGGATGATTAGTCTCAGAAAATCCCGGGCAACGTCGGGTAATCAGTTAGTATTATAAATTTCACTAATGTAGGTCTCCTGACTTAATAATTGATTCCCATGTTGCAAGTAACTGTGAGTTTCGTGGTTCGAATCGCGTTATAGAAATTTAATTTTTTGAATTCATGTTTGACAATATTCTGAAGCGCCTCAACATACTGCATTTTTTACAATCAGTTAAAAGCGATAGATCAATTTCGTTTTTATTAGACGTCATTGCCGTACGAGCGACAGTTGGTCATCCATGTATTGTTGTATGCATGTATTATTACTATATACTTGATAATTATTGAGTTCACATTATATCACATTTACCTTTGTTATCAATGGCTTTGATAGATAAATCATAGGAATTGAACATTGCAATTTGAGACATTCTTCAGTTGTGTGTCAGTATTATTTTCACTTGCAACCAGTACTCTCCCTCAATTATGGAAAACCGCACTAATAAAACGTATTCCAAAATCAGACCATGAGACGTCACCTGGTGTTCAGTCTCCTACCTATATTTCAAATGTGTTGTAAATATGATATGATATTATGGTAATTAATTAAGTATTATCATAATTTAATTTATAATAAAAATATGATCATGAATTAAGTATTATTCTTATACTGAATCTCCGTATTTAATATGTTTTAGTACGATCAATTAATATGCATTTGTATTAGTACCATCAATATAATATTTATTACTATTATTTTTTAAAATTTAATTATTTATTAATATTTAGATGAAATGGCGAAAGAGCAGGCCTTTGACCTGCTCTTTCAGCAATATCAGAAATAAATTTATTCTAATTAAATTTTATATTCAAGGACTAATTATTTAATTAATTAATTGTTAGTTAATTAATATATTGGTTAATTAAGGGTTAAAAGCATTACAGTGTAATTAGAATAGTCTTGATTCTCCTCTCCCCATCTCTCATCACAGCTGATGACGCAAGCTGACATCGTGTCAGTGCATCGCGAGTGCTGTGTGCATTGCGGGTGGCGTGACAGTCAGGGGCAGTGCGCGTTGTCGTCTCGGCTCCGTTCCGTTGCGCTCGCTGACCGGCCACCTCGAGCTAGGCGACGTCGAGATTTCATTTAGATTGGATTGCGACGGCAGAATAAGTAATGCAGGCAGGAGATGTCACAGGCAGATTGTGCCGGAGCGTTTGCGTGAACCTAATGTGTTTAAGGAGATAAAGATAACGTCGTTGATCGGTATTATCGTTGACGTTTCGCAGATTACAACGAAAATCCAGAAAATTCTTCCACTTCAGACAGTGAAATAAAGATAACTTGATTTATTTTAATTTGAAATATTTCCATAGTCATAGTATTCAGTATCCGTATCTTGATACTAAATATTTAAATGCACCATTTCTAGTAAATCTTAAGGTTTGAACTTTGATTCCATACCTATGTTGTTCTTTAATCTAAGCTAATTTTACATTTTATTTCATCATGAAATGTATCTCAGAAACCACTATCATCTTTCCAGAATCTTTCACGTTCATATTTTAATACTTATGGTTTTGCTGATACATACGTAATTCGTTACTTTTACGGTACGTATCCTATTGTACCTTGGAGACGTCGTAAAAAGTAGGGAAAAAACAATATTCTGTGTATGACTGTAATATCACTGATTACTTCGTTTTAACATTTTATATTGTAAATCATCTACACGAAAATGTAGTTAATATATCAATAAATGTCCTTGAATGTAAGAAATGCGTATTCCCTGAGTAAAATAGAAATTCATTATTTTGAACGAAACGGGATAACAATACGAATAAACCGTGACATATAAATAAAATCAATACTAAACACTATTGATCAGCATTAAGCAGTATTAAATGAATCAATTAATATTGTTATCCTATAATTATCTCATGGAAAATTAGTTAACTTCTATAAATTCATATCATCATTATTTTGTTGTAGTTTGTAATTTCGTAACTAATTGTTATGTAACTCTTACACAAAGAGAATGATACCAAATACCAAGTGAATTAACAAAAATATGTAAAACACCTCTTATTTTAAGTTTATTATACTTTTTTATTCTTTGATCTAATTACGTCGACTTTGGTATAATTTTTCTTATGTTTTCAAAATAAAAATATTTTTTTAAATATCTGTGATATCATTATAATTAAATATCATCATTTTCATTTTTGTCAGGAACCGAACACATCAGAGAACACTTCCACAAATGTTCTGTCTTCCCTTACATCCCTTTTTCTACATTCCCATCTTATGTTATAGGTGATTGTTGTTAACCCTAGAATACTAACTATACGTTCTTTTACGTATTTCATCTTTTAATTAATTGTCATTCTTTTATCATTCGTATCTGAGCTATGTGTCTCTACCAGGGTTTTTAAGCAGTTATTGAGTCAGATATCAGACAAGACAGAGGTCAGTTCTCCTTTGTTTGACTGCATAACAGTTTTCTTGTGAATTCACTGCGTTTGTTTTTCGTGTAATTAGTGTTGACGAATGGATAATTTCTACGTAAAATTTATGTGCATTAGCATCAATTGCACGTAGATATTTTCATGAGTTTTATTTCGTTTTGGTCATATTCTCCATCTGCATATATAATTAATAACAAATCAAACGACCCTATTTTTATGAACAGACATATATTTACTCTAAAACAAATCAAATAACATACAACGTTTCAGTACCTGTTGTGGATCATCTTCAGGCACATTGGTAAATTATGAGCAATGGGCTCACGAAAGTTGTGTAACAACGTTGTATGTTCTTTGATTTGATCAGTTGTGACACAGCAGACAAGAGTCCATTACTCTTAAGTTACCAATTTCTTATTTATTTCGTTTTGTGAAACGTAGTTACGTATTATACCGAGTCGAATATGGGCGTAAAACACAAACAATTCTTGTGTCATTCCCCGCTGTTAGTTGCTTCCAGAGCTTCAACCCGCGTGCTACGTCCTCGTAAGCCACGCCCCTGCTGACGATGCTTATTTCGGCTGTAAGCGAAACGTCTGGAGAAATCCAAGTATGACCACGGCTACTTATCCCGGAAAACAATTCCCTTCTTCAATTCTTATGTAGCTTACAACCAATATTTCTTCACAACTATTGAAAGAAAACTCCTTTGTCGATATTGAACTTCATGCTGGAATATTAAACAGCTTGTTTTTGACAAATGCAATGTACATCTGTACCTGTTTGTGGTTCTTTGATACTTTTTCAACACTTTTTGTAGTTCCTTATACAAAGGGCTGCACGTCAAAAGGCACAAGGAAACCTTGTTACTGTTGTCATTTAACAAAATGCAATAAACCAATATGTGGTGAACACAAAAAAAAACTGCCTCACGAGCCAGTGAATACATGTCGACAAGTAAAAGACAATTTATTCATCATAATGCACAAAAAATAATTTAATTGTTTCAATGTATAAAGCACTGAGTTGTTGGCTCGATGGCCGGGAATCGATCCCCGGTGAGGTGGGGATTTTCCTCACGCCTCAACATCCAGACTGGCTCCCAGGCCTACTCAGCCTGCTATAAAATTAGTACCAGGATCTATCCTGGGGTCGAACCGGTCGGAGCGAGATGCTGATCACATCTCCTCCTTCTAGTGCCGAGGTCAAGAAATCACACGAGCCCTACCCTTCGCGAAGGCCAAAGCCCACAAAGGGCTGTAGTGCCAGATAAGAAGAAAATGATATCCTTTCATATAGATACATTCAAGAGCTTCAACGTTTATTTTACTTATAGTAAATATTTACAATAGGTATTTAGGCGTTAGTTTTCTAGGGTTAAAAAAGATTTGACTATTTTGTGTTTCAGGAATCCAGTGATCGGTTATATGGTGATAACTGTCTAGTTAACTCTCAGTAAGGTTTGAATAAACAATAATTTTGTGAGACGAATATTTATTTCATACACTTACAATTTTCGGTGTTTTCGGTGTCTTGTAGGAAAATTGACTCCACGGCTAGTACAATAATGCTCTTCTCTAACATAATTATGGAGTTATGAGTAAAATCTGTTATCTAAGAAAGATTTTTAAAAATTCCTCGAATCCTTCACGACATTTCTCAAGAATTCAAACAGCTTCAAGTCTAATAGAAAAGCCGATAAATATAATGTAAATGGATTGAACTGTTGAAACATTTGACGGTTGACATTCAGTAATCGACGATAAACAATAATTCTACTGCAATTAACGTCCATTATGTAATCTAATTAAATAAATAATTAAAAACTTACGATCTTTTATGGACGAATAATGTATGTATTTTCTGTATATATATTTGTCCATTAAAGGTCGTAAAGTTTTAATTATTTATTTAATTAGATTATATAATGGACGTTAATTTTTGTAGAATTTGCGAACTCGCGACCTTAGTTCAACGCGCCTATGCGCTTACGAACTGTGGCATCCCGTTCGCCTCCCGGACGCGTCTTCCATTAACATTCAGCTTGTGAGACCGAAAGACCTCTGAGGATGTCCAATAGAGACTGTTCCTCCAATAAGGCGACTCCCTTAGGAGGTACTTTGTTTTATATAATTCGTCCATTAAATGGCGTAAGTTTTTATTTATTTATTTAACTAAATAATAATATAATTAACAACTCTCATTCCAAAATTTGTTACTGAGCGTATGTCACTGTGGACTAGATCCAACTTTATCGTCATTTAAGTATGTAATTTTCTCTTTTAATATATGAACTCTTCTGGAGAAAATATCTTATACAGAATGTCTCAGAAATATTTGTACAAAGGAGTGATAGATCACATCCGAAGCAATGAGAATTACGTAGGAAACATTCCAGGGGAAGGGGTAGCAGAAGTGTAAGATGTGGAAGGACACGAGATCAGTGGATAGATATTTGTTGGACATGTCGGCTTCCTATAGTGTTGTATGTTCTTCGTACTCCGGCTACCCCTCGAATCACGTAGCCGTGAAATTCTTCTCCAGCTCACTGAAAGAGCGCCGCAGATTTGGTTATCCGGGCGTTTCCGCTTAAGGAATCCTAAGCAATTCTTGTTTCTTTTGATGTGACCTATCACCTCTTCTAAGTCTGTACCAATATTTATAAGACACTCTGTACATATGTTTTGTTTGCGTCAGTGGACCGTAAGTTCACAAATAACATCTCTGGAAGTGTTTGTGTCTCTCTGCTCAACCGCTAGAGAAAATTGACGCTGAACAACATCGTATAAATGTACACCGTACTTTATTGTTTCTGTTTTTCGTAATTATGGTTCTTTTGTAGACACTGCAATTTACCAAGATTTATTGGAACATGGAAAAGATGTGAAAAGAACTGGATAAAGAGAACTTCGTATAAATGAAACGCCAGAACAATCCATAGCAAGGATAGCGGAAAGAAATGAGGCACTTAATATTACGTTTTGGTACATTCCAACTGTGATTCATTATGTTTACGACCTGTTTTAGATCACATAATAATTCTAACGTATCGGATTCACAAACCTACAAATACATAATAGTTACTGAAATTTCTATTTGACTTTCTAATAATAACGTATACAATACTTAAAAGTAACAAAAACCATGCCATGACCCCATCCCGGATGAACTTCATAACACGTCGGGAATCAAACTTGAGACATTTTATTGTCGGTAAATATACCGCCCGTTTTGTTATTTGTTTTTCTCGACTTGGTGAGAAGACGCGGAACTAAAATTTGACTCGAATGTTCGTATGACGCTTTAGTGATAGTGATGATCGAGTAGGCGAGGAACTCAGATAATGCTCTCGTACATCTATATAAATAAAAATTAAATGCTCTTCGTTCGTAAGCGCATCACTTGAGAACGGCTGAACCAATTTGGCTAATGAAAATAAAATGTTCGTAATAGTCATAATAAGGTTTTTAGGGAAAGAAAAGTTGAAAAAGTTGCCCGGAAAATTAAAAAAGTCGGGAAAAACTGAAAGTGATTTTTTCTGAGATTTTTGCATGAAATCAAGACCATGACTCACGATTTGAACGATGGATATGCGTAATTTTTTTTCGTTGTGGTCCTGGAGAAGTTTTCAGGAAAAAATATTCGGGACAATTACAAAGAACAGTCGAAAAATTCGGACAAACTCTAAAAATCATAATTTTTGTGTGCACTCTCGATCATAACTGACGATAGGAACGACATGTTTGGTTGATTCCATTTTTCCATGATATAATGAATAAGACCAGCCGTAAAATGTATTGGTTGTCACGTGACGTTGATATCTGTAACCCTTTATACCTTCATTGTCCTTACTCGTTCTCCCATCCTCGTTCTTTTGAAATAGCCATACATTCAGAGTCTGCAGTGTAGATAAGTCTATATAGGTCTGGTAGGAAATGGTGAACAGTTGTGAAAGGCGAACAGGGGGTGTAGTGGTTAACACCCCTTCGATAAATGCAGAATCTCGGGTTCGATTCTGGGCTCGTCGCCATTTTCGCCTGACCGAAAGTTATCATATCTCCACGGTTCTTCACACGGAAGATATATATGCATGACTGTACAGCTCAAGGTTACAAGTGGAATAACTTTTTACAGAATGTCCTTTTCGCGATATGAAAAAAAGTATTGTTGGTGATTTTCAACAAAACTTTTATTATACCAAGTAAGTCGTAAAAAAATTGTAATACAAAAGAGACGAGATTATTATATTTTCTACTCCGTGTGTCGAACAATCATGTATTTTATTAATTGTTTTAAATGACGTAATGAAACGGAAATGCTGTAATCATAAATGTTTTCCGAAACATCATGAAACGCATACGAAGAGGAATAGAAGACATTNCCGAAACATCATGAAACACATACGAAGAGGAATAGAAGACATTTATTGAATACTTCCTCATTCATAATTTCGAAACAATTTTGTCAGTGGGGGAGGCACAAAGATAAGTTGACACAACGTTAATATCTCGGTACCTATAGGCACTAGAACTATGGCAACAGAGCAGTTTGAAGTCATTTCACACCTACACTAACTTGTCAATGTACATCGGGGACTCGTGCTGTTTTGGTTTTATAGCCTTATAAGTTTTCAACTGATGTTTTAAGACTTATTTATTTATATGTAATATAAATTATTTACGTTTGTGTATTTGACATTAATGAAGTATATGCTTCTGTGTTACATAAGTTTTGACATACATTGGACATAAGTAAAGATTCAAAATTTATGTTCATTTTATGGTGATATCATAGGCATTAGGTTACAATCTCGATGAAAGTTGTCATATTTTGGGGTGAGGTAAGTTTAAACACGTTTCACTCCTTATGTTTTAATTAATAATCATTAAATAACGACATATATTATATTTATTCCAACCTTTTGGAGCGCTTCTTATTCACTTCGTCCGCCCTTTTCGCTATGAGGCGAGCACTGACTTCTATTTTATCAATCATCCTTTTTTAATTGCTAATATGATTGTCATCATTATTGTCAATATTGNCCTTTTTTAATTGCTAATATGATTGTCATCATTATTGCCAATATTGTTTTATCGCTTCAAAATTATCTTTATTTTGTATTAGCCGGCAATGGCGGATCTATCGTGGGGGCTAAGAGGGCTATAAACCATTGGACCTGAACTTTCAACACATAATCTTCATATTGATAAAATGTATCTTTACTCTTTAATACGTTATTCCATTTTAAACAATTAATAAATTTGATCACAATTTAATTAATTGTTAATTATCTATTTGATGTATTATATTAAAATACAAAATCACTATAATATTTATTATAATAATTTGAATTGCCCCATCCTGGCCCGGGTTTTTCTCCGGTTTTCCTTCGGGTAGAGGCGGATTTATCATACAGGTTCTCTAGGCTTTGTCTAGGGGCGGGTCTATTGTAACAATAAATCGTGAATTTAGTGTTATTTCAATTTTTAAGCACTATACTCAGAATAATCTATAGTTCGATAATAACTTACATGTAATTTTTTGCTTAAAATTACAAACATATTGACATTCTATTAGTATTATAACTCGCAGCTAACTTTTTATCTTATCTAGGAACTTTTGCTAAAATTTTTGAATCCGCCTCTGCCTTAGGGCCCTTGATCGGAATTGATGGGATGGTCCCTTGCTTGCTTCCGGAGAGTAAATTAGTTTTTTTTCTTCCCTCCACGTGGTCATACGCAGTTTGTACTGTTTTTTGACAATAAATTTATTTATTTATTTAAATAATATATACAATAACATTTATAATAATATTTATAAAATTTGGGTTGTAAAACTATAATTTTCAAACAGGGGTGCTCCCCAGATCCTTCCCGGTTGAATTGCCCTTTTCAAATTCAAATTTAACCCATCCCCCTTGATTACTGTCTATATCCGCCAGTGTTAACTTGTTCCATGTAGATTGTCCGTACACACCACACCACACCGCATCATCAGTCGTTTTCTTTATTCCTCATTATATTCACAGTCGTACAGAAGTCGCGTGGCTGCAGTCCAAAGTCTCCTCGACGGCTCTTGCATAATTGGAGTCAGTCGTGAGGGGTTGGGGAGAGACGCTCGCTCTGTCGGTTGGGACGCGATGCGGCGACGGCGGTAGCGTTTGGGTCGCACGCGAATCGGCAATCGGGGTGAGAAGCATCGCCGACAGGTGACGTCACGCCGAGGGAAAGAGAGAGAGAGGAGAAGATGAGTTAGTCCATGACCCTTTCTGTGCTAGTTTCTCGAGAAATGATTTATTTGAAGTTACGTATTTTAATGAATCACCCAGAAGCTAGAGGGAGAACATTCTTCAAATAATTAAGACTAAAATCTGAATGACCGAAATTCTCGTGGTTGAAAATTACATACGGAATAATGTTTCAGTACTCGACTGTACGGCGACTTTGTATTGTCACTAGCGCTCACTGGAATAGCTGATTATGTCTCCGTTTCCGTGATTAAAAAGATTGTTCGAAGTTTTATTGGTTTGTCTCCATAGACTTATGTATGATATAGACCCAGCAATCTTATGTACCGGTTGTCCGAAGGGAAAAACGAAGTTTGGGATATGTCTCCCTCGCTCATCGACTTGGGTAGGGGAACTCGATTCTCCTCTCTGTCTGCTGACTGCTACGCACAAGTCGTTGTGTACAGTACCTAACCTCCTCTAAGCGGATGTGCGAGAGAGAGAGGGCGATACCAAACAGTATCTTCTGTCTCATGTTATCGCGGATAACCCACAACAGAGATTGCTGGGTCTATATATCATATGTAGAACAATGGTTGTCTCCTCCACATTAGTGATACTAGACAGTAAATAAATTACATAGAGCACTTACCTTTCCTTCCTCTTCAGGATACGTTTACTTCTTCATATATTATTATTAATTAATCGAATTGTTATTCTTTGAAATCCATAACATATGTATTTTCTACATTAAAAAGTAGTAACGCGATCTTCCTCGGAAGTTATCAAAGTTATATCGCTTTTTCATCCCAAAACATCACTACTTTGTGAATTTCTTCAACATCGATTGAGTTGTCCTCGAGAAAAAGAAGCAATCACTTATTGTTCGCTTAGATCAGCTGTCCAGCTGGCGGCCCGTGGAAAGTTTTTTACGGCCCACGAGTGCACTTCACAACAACCATTCATCAAACTGTATTAATAATGTATGCTGTCAGTGTTAATATTTGATATGTCATGACCGCCGAGAGAAAAATAAAGTATGTTTGGAATCACACCGCCATACATTACAATGTGAAACATTTTATTGCAATACTAAATATTTAAAATACTTTTAAAATATAAAGAAATATACTTTTCAAATTTGTAGATGAGAATCAAAATATTGCACTACAAATAAATAACTTATATAATAACTATTTGTATATCGCTACCTTGGCGGAGGAGAGGGTGAGTCCGCCTGCCGGTACAACTGCCTGGACGCCGACGGTGTACCGCGTGCAGAGACACTGGCTCACGTGCTCTGCATGTGCCCGTCACACTCGGCGCTGTGGCAGCTGCACCACAACAAAGTTGTAGCCGCAATCAAGGAGGCGGCCAAGAAGAGCGGACACACCGTTCTCGCAGAGAACCGGTTCGTGGCTGGATGCCGCCCAGATCTCGTCGTCCGGCGAAATCTGAAAATCACCGTCTTAGTGGTGTCGGTGCCATTCGCCAACTACCCGGCGAAACTGGTGAAGTGCGCAACCACAAAACAAATAAATACCAACATTTGGTGGTGGCGCACTTCACCGCGTATGGAATCCGGGAGGTCATCATCGCCCCCAACATCGTGGGCGCACTGGGAGAGTGGCCAAAGGAGAACTGACGACACCTTGAAGACATCACCCCGGACGCGAGACAACGGCGCGCGCTGGCGGAGACGGCGGTCGCCGACGTGCTCATGGGGTCGCCGAGCATCTTCTTCCGCCACACCGGGAGAGACGACCTCATGGCGCCGGAGAGAAGAAGATAGAAGAGACTAGTTAAACAAAGAGCGTTTTTTGTTTTCCATCTTGTGCAAATAGTTTTTTTTTCAGCACTCAAACAGTGAGTCGAAAGCCTATCGTCAAGATGTATTTATTATTGTTGAGGTTTTGTGAGTGGAATGCTCAGTGCACTTATATATTGATGGCTCTTTTTATGAATTTGTTGCACTAAAGACTTCAAACTTCAAGTATTTAGCTATAGAATACTTCAAACTATAATTATTCTCTAAAAATTTGAACACTATACTCTTCCTAAGCAAAAAAAAAGAAGTTTTATAGATAATGAAGAGCACTTACAAATAGCACACACAGATTGGAAAGAACATTTCAGCAATCACCTGCGTTAGACTGAAAGATATACTGACTGACTGATCAGAGTCATCCTGACCAGCGAAGAGCGGTTCGGTTCCATTAGTTCCCTGGCAACCCAACATCTAGCCTTTCCAATTCTCTTACCCAAGTCAGAGCTAGGTGGAAGAGCGGTCCAGATGGCCCGAACCTCGCCATAAGACATCAAATAAAAAATGAAAATAAGTAAGAGCCGAAATGTTTTTTTTTTCAATTTGTGGGTTATATTGGTGTTCTTTTTCTTCTTTATGTATAAATTTATTTAGAAGGAGTCTGTGGTGGCCTACAATTTTCAAGATTTCCGTAAAAGAAAAAATTATATTCTAGAATATTTTTTACCTTAATTATTTCATGGAAGTATTTTTCTTAGGACATCCTTCAATTCGATAGAAATCATCAATGCAAAATTATTTTCGTGTTGAGTAAAGGATAGGTCTGAATGGTTTCGGGACTAAACTCGTAGATCCTCTATTGCTTTCTCTCTTTAGAAGGGATTTGCTCGTTCTTTCAGTCTTCTGACATCACCAACCCAAAGTTTCAACTCACGTTTTATGTACCGTTACTATTTCTTCGAAACAAAATGTGAAAATGATGAAAATATTTTTTGAAAATTTTATTCTAGAAATCTTCCTTCGTTCTATGAAGCATTGGTTTATGAGAAGCGTCATTAAATGCCATCCACACATGTTTCCATCCTCTTATATCCCTACGATAATTATTATTATAGTGAACTGTATTACAGAAATTGAGACGAAAATATTTCGTTTATAGATTTCGGAGAGATCGTTTGAATTTTATTGGAAATGATTAATGACCAAGACTACTTAGAAGGAACGTGTTTTATAAAAATCCATCTTTGGCTGTTGTATAATGTTTTTTTTAATAATTACATTATAACGGATAAATAATTGCCTGCTTTTTAGTCAAAAAGACATTACAACATTAAACTTCCTCCTAAATAATCTTCGTTAAAACTTTGTTCATTAAATATATAATTTTTAAAATGAATTTGAAAGGTCTACAATGAACCAAAAGCTAAAGCCTATAAACATTTTTCTGTTCTAAAATTATTATAAATAGGCTTAAATAATATAATGAAATTAGCTCTACACTAAACTTGTTTGTGATACATAGCTAGGTACCTCCGAGCAAAATGCTGTATTGAGGTTACCTTCTCCAATTTTGTAAATACAGAAACATAGAATCAGTTGCAGAAAACAAAGCAATAAAATCATTAACAATAAAAGAACAACTTTGTACACAAAGAAAATTTATTTTTATATTAAATACACTTCTGTATTTTCTTCTTCTTGAAAACTAACTATAATGTGATAATTACATATCAAAATGTATAATACGAGTTGTTGTGAGAGGAGATGATAAAACCGATTTATTTAAAATAAAAAATGTTCTATTTCATCACAATTAAAAGTAAATAACCAATCTTTCAAATCTTTTCAAAATTTAACTATGGTGTTCGCAATACTAATATGGTAAAGACGTTTATTGAATTTTTTTAAAGAGCTATAACTATAAAATCTCTTAAATGCTCCACAAGATGTCTTTAATAATGCTACACGATTTAAACTTGTTAGTCTTAGTGAATGTACCGCGGCATATGGAATCTTTTGACCTCCTCTCGCAAAGAAAATACGCAACACTTTATATGCATACAAATGTATTATAAGTAGTACACCAAGAAGTTGAAATAAATTATATTATTGTAATACTGTCAACAAAGTCAAATTTAAACAAAGCGTCCCAAAACTGGTTTACACAAAACTTTTCAATTGCTAAGGAATCTTTCTTATTTGAGAGAGAAAGCAGAGAGATGTGTCATTTTACGGCATATATAATGAACTTTTCAATGATGTATTGCATAACATAAATCTAAATGGAAAAATATTACATATTTAAACTCAAAATTTTGATTTTGTATTTCTCAAATTACGCGTTTTAAACATTTGCAAATTAACTCAATCAAAATATGTGATACACTAGTAAACCATTTGACGAAATTTAAATGTGGGATGAAGATACCCGTACACCACGGTAAAGTGAAAAATAGTCATGAAAACATTAAGTGAAAACAGATTTCGAGCGGCAGCGCGTCGTGTGGTGTGAATCTGCATAGCGGAACAACTTCCAAAGTCATCTGAACTAAGAATAGGTGTGTGTGTGTGGAGGAGGCTACTGTGTAGTCTGCGCTTAGCACTTGACCCAGTGCGTCTTGTTTATGCGAGCCCAAGGCGAGTCAATAAACGCGTCGCGAACGCGGCTTCGACACTTTCTCTCTTTCTCACGACGCGAACCTTGGAAGAGTGCGTTGGCAACGAGAGGACTCTAGAGGCCCCCTACAACATTTGCAATATATCACAGAATCCACAGACACTTTTCTTAGGAAAAGTTGTGGCACGCAGAAAACATATGAAAATGTCTACAGCTTCGAAGTTCAGCATCCACGTTCTCCGGAACTAACAGCTCTACTAGGGTATTTTTACGAAGTTCCTTTTTAGATACCTTCGTTTTGAACATTGAACATATCTTGCCTAGCACGAAAAGTTGTGGGTCTTAGAAATTAGGAAATGTGTTCTCATGGGTGGTTGACCTCGAAACGTTTTTTTTTTCTTTTTAAATTCGAAATACATTTTTGTTAATTTAGCTTTTAAGCGTCTTTTTTTGTCAGCCTCATATCGACGAGACCTATAAACTTCAAGTAAATTAATTACTCCTTTATTTTGTCTCGATTATTATGATGTGTTGGTCATTGTACCACCCGTGCTGAGCCCCTTCCATCCGCTCATTCTCTCGCTTTGCCCATGCTATCTGTTAGAGACCTTAATCAAGAGATAACAGCGAGGGAAGGAAAACTAATGGGGAGTTTCTCATATTTCCGGGAATCACTATGCGCTCATTCTCATAGTGGTGCCAAAAGTTGCCTCACCGTAGTTGTGTGTTGTGATTGTGTCGGTTCTTCCTCTCTTTCTCCCTACTCCGCCAAATAAAAGAAGTGGGCATCGAGGAACAACCGGCGCCGAAGAACCTATGAGAAATTGTGCGTAGTAAATATAGCTGTTATGAGAAATTACGTGCTCTAAATTTGTGGACCGTGTTGTCGGTTCTCTCTTTAATTAAGGACTCTACTGTCGGTGTCGTTGGCGTCGCTAGGCGGGGTCTGTCGGTCCGTCCGTTCGCTCGCTCGCTGGAGCTATGCTTCCCGCAAACAGTGCGCCCCCGCGGTCGCCTGGCTGTGTGTTGTAGTGAGCGCCCAGAGAANGGTCGCCTGGCTGTGTGTTGTAGTGAGCGCCCAGAGAATATGACCTCAAAGCGGCGGGGACCCTGCCACCACTACACTCCGTCGCTGCGACCTGTTAGTGCCAGCCATCGACAGGTCAACGGATGCTGGAGAGCAGACGAACCAGGGACAGACTGTTTTCTTGAGCACTTCACCATACATGTTGAACGGCCAAGGACAGAGATGAAATTTTGCTTAAGGGGTGGAAGAGGAGGCGTCGAAGGTGTGAATGAAAAGAATTCTCTTAGGAACTGTTAAATATTTTCGAGATTTTTTAGTCAACCTTCCGCATTTTTCAATGGATCTCAGTCCAGCCTTTACTTTGGTTTATGTAGTAAATATGGTATATTATTATCATTATCATAGTGGCACAACATGAAATGAAAATTGTAAATAAATACATAATTTATGTTATGCCACTATACAATATACCAACAACGTTACGAAAGGATACAATTCAAGGTATAATTTGAATATGAATGATGCGGAGAGCAAATAAAAATATTCAGTTACTTCACTTGAATGTGATGGAACTCGGCAGTTTTACTTCATTTATTTATTTATTTTTATTTCCTGTATTTTGGGAACCTTCAGGTCGTGATGTCTGCTGTTTCACCTATTAATTGCTAGGGTGAGGGAATTGGGATGGTGAGGAGCTGATGGTACCGAACTGACATAGGTGAGGGAAACCACAGCTGAAGAATTTCCTAAATCCACCGTACAGAGAAATGGAACAGCTATTCTCTCTTATACGCTACCACTGCACTACCGCTAAAAGAAAACAAGAAATAAGCATAGACAAATTCATAATGATGTGTGTTACAGACAGAGGTATTCCTTGTAAAGCTTTCAAGAGTATTTCTAGGAAACAAATTAAAAGGAAAGCAAAACAAAGAGTACGATATGTTTTGTAGAAAAATGTATTACTCTTTTAATGCCAGATATGCAGCATTGAAAAGTCTTCAGTTTANGTATTTCTAGGAAACAAATTAAAAGGAAAGCAAAACAAAGAGTACGATTTTTTTTGTAGAAAAATGTATTACTCTTTTAATGCCAGATATGCAGCATTGAAAAGTCTTCAGTTTATGTTTATGATCATATTTAGACGACCTCATATTGAGAGCGGACACATTGACTAGCTTTAAAAATGAAATAGAGAAACGATATTGACATGTCAAGTAATTATCAGATTTCAGAAAGTATTACGTTCGTTATTTAAAGTTTTTCTTTGTTCTCTTTTAAATCGAGAACATTTAAAAGTGTTTCTTTAAATTTATCTATAATTACTAACAGAAAGTGACTTTTTATAAAATCTTCGAAATCGTAGAAAACATAATTTTAACAAATCATTTATCTGTAAAAAAATCATATACCTTTTAATCAGTATTTCTAAAATAGTACAGATGAAAATCAACTTATCTGAGATGAACAGAAGAAAACATATATATATAACAATGTAAAATAATATCCATTAGCGAATATAGCAATTTTTCTTCTCAAAACGAAAAATTTACAAAACTTACACTTGAGGCGTTGCTGATGGGGTTAGCATTTGAATACTGGGCGTGATCCAAATGCTCCAGAGTTACGAAAATATACAGCTTCGTGATGAAACCTGCAACGCTCGAGTTGACGGATAAGGAAAGTTCTTCACCTTGAGTTTTATTGGCAGGTAGCGATAACTCCTTCCCCAACACAATCTTTCATTTCGCAGAATTTCTTTTCCTGGTATTAGTGTACGTCGATTTCGTAATTTTTGCGTCATTGTCCATAAGAAACTTAATCGTTTTTCTAAATAAATGAGAAATTTGCAGTTTGGGAGGGAGTAAACGTAAACCCTATAGCGACCGGAAACAAAGGAGGAATTTATGTCTTTGAAGAATACTTATAATGGACTTTTGTACCGAAATACTAGCTAGATTATTTTTAAAAAGCCATTAATATTGTAGAGATTCTCGGAGATATCTCCACAATGACTTTTTTTATAATGCACACGCTTTTTATCGTATACATTACGTTCATCACTCTAAACGCGTTACGCACATGGAATGAAGTAGTGTGATCGATGCATTTTGCATAGCCTACTTCCAACTCAAATCATACTAAAAAGTATGAACCTAAACAAACTACTAGTATGCAAGCGTACACAAGTAAACTGTACTATACTGTGCNTGTAAACTGTACTAAACTGTGCTCATACGCCACACACAACCTACAAATCTCCCGCATACCCTATAAACATAACCTCAAATCCACACAAGCGTGAATAGCGTATGCGATAACTCGCAGGTACGCTATGCCAAAACTCCCTGATGCCTACTGTCTTTCATCGATATCCCGGTAAATACAAATGAGGAGCACTCATTTTGATTAACTGTTGACCAGCCTCTTTCTATGTACAAGTTCTTTGTTTGTTTTTATCGCAAGTAGTTAAATTCACTATACTTAATCATTCGGTTCTCTGTTGCGATCTGTATACAGAATAGGACAAATAATTTATATAAATAACGGAGGGGATTCTATAACGATTATGTACGAAAACAATTCGGAACCAACACGTTTGACATTGAGGGAACTAAGCTAGTTCTAAATAAAACAAAATAGGTAAATGAGATTTGCGTGAAAAACAACCCTAGTCAGAAATTGTACGTCTGAATTTATTGGATAGTGGGTTAGAGACTGCCAATAAACTGAATTGTATCTTTTTTAAGGACAAATGACAAAATTGAAATCATTGGCTGGAAGGGGTTGTATACTTTAAGTAATTGTTTCAAAACTTAGATAACACCGTCAAGGTGTATTTGTAAATAAACGAGTTCAAGAATCCCAAGGTACCTCAGTACTTTTAGCAATAGCTTATGAACATGTTTTGCAATACCAAGTTACAATAGCAATGTCCCAACACGAAATCACACATTACCATGTATAGTGCAGGTGTATAAATACGTAACTGTAATATTCCAGAATCTTGAAAATAAAGCGACAATACTGTCTTCTGTAAATTAAAAAGTTTTAAAGTTAATGAAAAAAACCCTAATAAAAGTCACAAATTGGACGAAACGTTTTACACGCAGATAATCAAAGGTGATAATCAATGCTGATTATCTATGCGACTGAGGAAGGCGAATTACGAAACAGTTTCGTCCAATATATGAGTGACTTTTATGTGTTATATTATTTGTTTTTTATTGACTTTATAACTTATTAATTTACTGTAATATACAGTATTTTACCCTATTCTTCTCAGACGCGTCTTATTTTCTGATTAATCAGAACATAAAACACAAACGAATAATTGAGTACACACGCACTCATTTGTGCGTGCTTGTGAGAGGTTTAGCGCCCCGTGGCCTTGGCGCAGTGGATGTGGGAGAGTGCTAACTAGGGCTGTTGATGAACCTTGGCGTCTGGCGTGGAGAAGGAGTTCTGTTGACGTTGGGCGTACGCGCCTTGTTTAGTGTGTTGATCCTAAAGGGATTAGATTAGATGGAGCATCCTAAGAGGGAGTTTTCAAGTGCCAAGTGAGCTCATACTCCAAACAATGGTGCTTGCACTTGTAGTGATTGCATCTTAAAATATAAAATTAAAATTAGGCATTGCATCTGGTTAACGTTTTTAATGTTTATATATTTCAAGACATCTAACGATGATACAAAACATCGGGTGACTGATTTTAATTTTGTAACAAGTTTTGTGCATTGTATTACTGTTTATGAAATTGAAATTAAGTTGAGATTAATTTGATTTATAACTTAATTTGCTTATCTCTAAGGTTCGTGTCCTCTATAGTTGCCTCATAAATTGTCCCGCAGATATCCCTTTCTACCAAAGGCATTAGAGAGCATTAACTGGTCTGTGCGTTAAACACATTCCTAGCCCTCTATATTGCAAGCCGTAACACTGAGAAAGAAAACATTAATATCGTGAGTAAAAGGTAGTCCGATGAGACGGAGCCTGGAAGGGTTCGAAAGCAGTATTAAAAAAATATATGGTTAATCTAAACTCACTGCAGAACAATATAACATTTACGTTAGGCTGAGGTGTGTGAGGATTAGTTACATTTTAGAAACATTTTTTTCCTAAAATTGACTGTGTCTATATTGTTATTTAAGACAATACAATTGATGGAATGTATTGGTGATATTTCAGCGTTTGTCATAATCTCTTTTAAGTTTATTGTTTAGAAAGTGATAGAACGTATTTGCAATTTGACACATTTAAATTAATAATTTTCTTTCTTTAACTATGCCAGGGAAATATTCTCACAGATCCAGCTTGTATTTTTAATTACGATTACAATACATTATTTCTTATGCATAACAGTACTTTCAGAGTAGACTGGCTTCAAAATGAAAAGTGATTTCAATGCTGTTTCTAGCCTACCCGCATCTTAGAAACCCGCATCTTTTATCGCCTGTATCTGTGATTCCTGAGCAAATACTCTTTCTAAGGAATTCATAAAACATTTTATAGACTGATAAACAATGTCGCAATAACCGTGCCCTACTCGTCGGTGTCTTGTGAGTACTATCTCCGGGTTGGACATACTTCCTTATTTCCAGCCATTTGTTTATAAACATGCATGAAATTGATAAAATCATAGTCTAGTATCATAGAATCGCGACAATAAAAGTTAATTTGAAGAGCTCGCCACAGTGGCTCCTTCAAGTGGTTAGCGAACTTCACTACGTTCTTGTGAATACACGACCTACTTAATCATACTATTGATTAACATATTTATTGTACTGAGAATAATCAAATAAGTCGTGGGTTAGTTATACACGCCGGTTGATAGAGGTGCAACCACCGCTAACAGCAAGTCTAGCATATCTGTTGTATGTCGCGACTATGATATTAGACTGATAATACGGCATGATATGTTTTCCTTGTTAATTCAGGTGTCCTGCAGATTGGCACATCTCTACCCAGAGATTTTTAAAATACCTTTATACAAAATAGCATCACACAAAATCTAATGAAGGAGTTGAAAGCAAACCTTAACTGTTATACTCGTTAGTGTTGGGAGTAGGATCTTAGCTGGGTTTCATTTCGATTCGACGTCAGAGTTTGAGTAAGAAACCAAACTACCCAGCATGCAACTACTTTTGTAATATATGAGGAAAAAATCATTTATATAGTATGATATTTGTTAACATTTGTAATCAATAACATAGTGAATATCTAATTTTTTAAAGACTTATAGGTCCTCGACGTCTGGGTCAGTGTATTCCAAAGGCGGGAGTAAAAACAGCACTGGCTATGATGGTCCAAATAAAAATTAAAAAACAGATTTTGCATAAGAAATGCTCTCCGTAGAGCTTCGTGTTTAAAATTTATCATCTTTTCATTCATACAATGACACTAATTTACTGTTCGAGTATTCTCTAATATTGAATCTTTTTAGGGATGGCTTATCTACCCATTTCTCCTTGAAAGGTTTTTACTTTCAACGAAGTGAAGCCGAATTCGCGGTACATATAACGATTTGTGTAGTTTTAAGAACATTATTACAGTAGTTTATAATTTCTGCTGTACACAAGTGGCCATAACCAATGTGTATTTGATATTACTTGACCTTCGGATAGCTCTATATGTCGAAAATAGTATGTTGTAAAAATGTCTGATTTACAAGCGATTTCTAGTGTTTATTTTATTTTTCAAATAAACAAAATAGAATTTATTGAAGAAAAGACAATAGATCCATACTGAAGTTATGTCTGTGTAACTTCAATTATTCAATTCAAAAATTCTCAAACAAATTGAATAATTTTTTTAAAGTGCTAAGTGAAGATATTTTTTTACCTTTTGTATAGGAATGGCAGTAGGGAATATACTCTATCAATATACAGTCTAATTTGAACTCTCCAACCATTTTCACGCCTCGAATGTGTGAAAAACCGGAAAGTGAGGTTCTTTTTCCCACGCTACCCTATTGGTAATAACAACGGAGTAAATAATTAATAATTAAATATTTGTTCTACACACAATGAGGTACCTGAGAGATTTTTCAATCTCCGTGTAACGAGTGACTCAGATGTTAGTAGCTGTGAGTTTGATCTCAGACACAGCCGTTGATGAGTGAGTTGATGAAATTCGTGCAGTGGGCGTTTGAGGCGCATCCTCGCCCCCATACAATTCATATTCATCGCGAGCGAGCTCTATTCACGCGTGTTTCGTCACATTGCGTAAGCGAGGGGCACGCGACGGGTCTTCCTTTGCTGATGGTCCATGACGCGGAATCGCACGGCGCGGCGGTTTGTCGCCAAGAATACAATGAGACTATAATTAGCTCACTTGGAATGGCCTTGGTCATTTGTTGCTATCTGACATGAATGCAGATTGGGTCTAAATGTGAGTTATGTTCCTTCAAGTCGCTTCATCTCAACAAATACATACACACACTTATTTTTGTAATTTTTTTTTTCATTTTTATTTCCTGGGATTCGTTTATATCATAAATTTACTTTTCTATACTACTACTATTTATAAATTTACTATTTATAAATCTATACGGTGTGCATAAATAATTCATTATATATGTCAAGTTATACAGAAGCATTTGCAATTTCACGACCAATTAATTACTTCCTAATATTATGCAATA
Source organism: Laupala kohalensis (assembly GCA_002313205.1). Classification (NCBI taxonomy): domain Eukaryota; kingdom Metazoa; phylum Arthropoda; class Insecta; order Orthoptera; family Trigonidiidae; genus Laupala; species Laupala kohalensis. The sequence continues at coordinate 139,415 of NNCF01129218.1, forward strand.
ATATGTTGTTAGCATTTTTAAACACATATGTGATAACTACAAGAAAAAAACATGAAGGATCTTTTAAAATTTGATGGTACAAAAAATGCGCTTGACCCGTGGTCTTTCTTTGTTACTTAATATAACAAAATGAACGTTCGAGTGTTCGTGTGTTAGGATATCTATACTAATAAAAGTGAATTTATTATTAGTGAAGTTATTTGGAATATCTGTTGCATGGAAATGGGAAAAAGAAATCGATGAAATTATTTGAAATTTCAAAGGACTCTTCTTAAGAATTATTACAACTAAAATGCTAAATGATTAACAGCGTTAAATTACAAGAACAGAAAAACAATTAAAATTGGCTAATAAGTAGATATGAATCTTCACTCGCATCACTGTTGACTATGAAAATTTAATAACACAAAGTAGAGAAATATGGAAATTAATTCGTAAATCTAGAATATTATATAACAACCCCGAATAACACCGAGCAAAATGTGCGAAAAATATATCTAGACCTATTGTCTGGTATTTTAATACTATAATGTTCAGTAATGATTGTTTTAAGTTTCTTTCCAAATCCCGGGCAATGATTGTTTATATATGGGTCTTGTATGCAAATGTGTATCATTTATTGGATAATTTTGCGAAATAAAGTGAAACGGCCTGGAAAAGACTAGACTCTATTTGAAATTTTTAGCCACCCGCTAACGGAAATTCTAGATATTTTTGGGGGAAACTATACTGCGGGTAAGGCCTTTCATTGGCTTGGGTTTCGCCAAAGAAGACGGACAGGGTGTGCTGTTTCTATGGTGATATCACTTACGCCAAAGTGAGCACGTACGGGCTGCAAAACTCGGCGTGTTCAAGTAGAGCACGCCGTGCCCCTCATCTGTGGAGTTGAGAACCCCTTCTTCCTATAACAGAAGTCGCCATCACGAACTAGATCTCTGAGCTCCAAGATGAAAGCAACCACGCTCGCGTGGTCTGTGTCTTGACCTCACTGACCTATTGATAGACATGACTGTAAAAGAGACCAATATGAAAACCGAGGTTTCCTCCAGTTTTCCGTGGGATACTTTGACTTAGATGTGAAAATATTCAGTCCATCACTGTCTTTGGTCCTTGATTGGAATTGATGGTGTGCTCCCTTGATTGCTTCCGGAGAGTAAATCATCCCGCTGTCCTCTTCGCGTTTTTAAATAATCGATGGGCAATACGTATTTGAGTTATTGGCGTGTATCCCATTGTAAGCGAATATCATCTGCAATATTGTCGTACGTTATTACGCCTTATCAACGCGTGGCGTTGTTAACACTAAATGTTTGCTCAATTTACTCTTCGCAACTTTGTTTGATTTCATTATTAAAATGGTGGTAACCCACAAGAATACCCAACCCAACATCTCTCCTTCCCAAATCCCTTTTTCCAAGCCCAACTGTTAGGTGGAAGAGCAAACCTCGTGGCCTCAACCTCGCCAAAAGGTAGAAAATAAATAAAATAAAATAATAAGGAATCGATGGTAGTCTCATCGTTTGTACAACTCGCAGCGTTGGCACAACTTTTTAACGTTGTTTACTCTTAAAAACTAATGTATCCTACGACTGTGATGGATGACGACTTTTGAAGTCTGGATCTCGTAACACTCTATAATATCGAACCATGGAAATCCTTCTTTCGTCCCTAAATCGATTGATGACGAAACAGGTCAAGGAAAGAACTCGCCGGAGCGAACGTCTCGATTGCCGGAAGCTATTTGAGTGCAAGTCAACACAAGTTGGGCATCACGACACTGTCGAAGTACTTGAAATGAATTAAGCGAAAGAAACTCGTGCTATCTAATATGCGCGAGCACGTTCACACTGTTTGCCTTCCATTATGAATCGCAGGGACTGGTGTCTGTGTGAAATGTTCGACGTCTTCTTCGGATGCAGTCTTTCGTATAAGACAACTCAATTAACACAGGTGATTTTCATTATCAACCACGATGTATAGAACAATATATTAAATTAAACTGCGATAACTCAGAGATTGTGCGCTCGTTAGCCGTGGAGACGTCCCGGGTTCGACTCAAATATGGCAATCCAGATTCTATCTAGACGCTATTCCCCCAAAAATGTTTCACGATGTGTCTAGTGAGTAAAGTCACGTAGAGATGGACCAAAGCGTCTGTGATTGAAAGTCGCGGAGCAAAAAACGCTTCGCAAAACCTCGAACTTTGACGCACTCATTCTCTGAGGTAAATCCAAGTACACCACTAAGCTATAAAGGGCTCTAATGACCTTGACATTGACGAGCCCTAAAGCCCCACCAAAAACAACAACAACAAATTAAGCTATATTTTCGAAATGCGATTTAGGTATCTTTTATTTTCTCTCCTAGAACAGGGACATTCACAAAACCACAGATAAATCACTCGTGTTTTTTTAGGACTAGCCCGTGTAGACTTGTGAGCGATGGTGATTCATTTAACTTTTCAGCGGTTTTGGTGTCAACCGCGGAGCGCCGCGAACGAGAAGCTGAGAGCTTTGAAATTCGGCATATTTTCTGTAGGAATGATCCGTGAGCACCAACCCAGATTTTTTTTCATCCAAAATGTGATTTACATTTTTTTCTTGCATACATCAATGTCGATTGAAAAAGTATGGTTATTCAATAATTATTTCAAATGGTTTTGTGTTGCTAGTAAACGGAAATTCAGGCGAATTTTTCAGCGAATGACCTATGTGAGATAGAAATTCGTTGTGGTCAAAGTTATTCGGTGATCTTAAAGTCATGAGATAATTGAAAAGAGTCAGTAAAAATGAGGAATCGGGCATAAAATGCACACCTATCTTAAGCAAGAATGAATCAGATGATTACTGCTTGATATCATTCTATGCTGCAGAGAAGGGCAAGTTCGTATATTTTCAGTCGAACGTTTTCTAATCGATCGTTGAAGCTTCATTCTCTTTAATACGTTTTCTATCAATCATCCTCGAAAGCCCCAATAGCTCTTCTGTCACTTTTGTGAACTCGTTTCAAATTCGACAGACGGAAACTATTTTTTATAAAATAAACGGCGTTTCGCGTGAATGAAGTGACATTCACCAAACAATTATATGTAACCCTTCAAATTTAAAAAGCTATTCAAAGGTTTATCACACAGGGAAGCTTCGAAGAAGTATTCGCCAAAAAATAAAATTCTGGTAATGTTTATGATGTCAATGTTTTTTATTGCAAACCAAGCAACGCTGACTCCTGCACGAGTGCACATTTCTTTCACCGACCATTCAAAAGTGGGTCTTTGAGGTAGAAAACAAGAAAAACTAAATAATTTTAGCCATTGTTGCAGGAACGTGATGTCAAACTCTACCCTTCCACCGAGGCGAGGAAAATCGCCAGCTGTCGTTCAATTAGGAAGTGATCCCCTCCGTGGCGCAGGTGTTGGCGTTCTCGCTCATCACAAAGTCATTACGGGTTCAATTCCCGGTGGGGCCAGAAAAAATGTATAGATTTTCATACGAATGTCCCAGCAAACCCTCCTCCTAGAATCAATAACTCTTACTACTAACTCCTACACCCCTCCACGTTGGTCAAGGCGTTGGTAAACCCAGCTAAGCGGCCCACCTACTAACAATAGCCTTCCACCCAACTCCTATCTCCTATCGCTCCATGTAGATAAGCTTTAATAGCACGCTACATTTCCCATTTACAAATATTACAATAAATAAAAAATTGGGAAGTACACTTAGCGGCTGAATGGGAGGTCGACATTCGAGTCTAGGATCTGAATGATTGGATTTTGACTCATGTCTTTGTGATCAGGAAAACTCCGGAATATGTAAGTAACGATTATTCCGCCAGAAATTAGAATTGAGGATGAGATTATGGTAAAAATCCATGAAAACGCAGTTTCCACTGCTTTATCGGAATATTTTTCGGGAGACAGTCAGGGAGTCGAAGTTTCAAAAGTAACAAAACAGATAAAGACAATAGGCCAAATAAAGAGAACAATTGATCATCGATTACAACTTTACGGATCAAGTACTTATCTGTTTAAATAACTATTGAGATTTATGCAAGTAGGAGTCACGCCACCTACCGTAAGTTCTAGAAGCGCCTTTCACCCTTTAATTCGCTCTCAACAATGTGGTACACTCACTATTCAAGTTGATAGACTCAGTACAAGTACTGTGAGAAGCAAGTACGTTTTCTAACGCCTTTATTTTACATTGCATCTCTTAGTTCATATATTTTTTGTGAAAGTCTTGGATCAAGAATTAGTTTCCAAACTTGATGGAAAAGTTTACTACAGCAAATTACGAGAGCTTATCTCGAAAGCGAATGAGTTCGTGGAAGATGGAAGCAGATATATTTTGAGGTAAAGAAGTACAAATATTTTTTTAAAAATATAGTTCATGTTGATTCTGTAAATTTAAAAAAAAACGCGATTTTCTCAAAAATTATTTTGAAAACTAACTGAAGATAGAGAATTCTAACTGCCTTTCAAGTTTTTTAAATCATTGACTTCAAAATATTTTAAAATCTTACAGTTTTTAATCTAATTACAAAACATACGACATTTTCGTTGCTTAATGAGAAGCGAGCGAAGTGAAAAGTGCGAGTAATTAACTAATTAGACGTGTCAAGTAAACCCAGCTGATTAGACTGTACGTAGCGATGGTTTAGGAGGGAAAATGTAGTGGGAGACAGCGACACTCTCCACGTGTCATGCACTATTCCCCTCTCCACACTTCATTCTATTCGGCGCGATCTGTACTTCTCTGCCTTTGACGAGCAAACGCTGAATACTCGTCTAGTGAGGTTATATTCTATATTCTCCATTGCCGTGTTCCTCATACTGTCTCTTCCGAAGAGTCCCTGAACCGCCTGCGCTGCCACCATTGCGGATGAACAAACAAAGGCGCGCGCGCGTCGCTTGTTTCGCCGTACACTCAAGCAAACAGAGCCGCCGCCGTCGACGGTGAACACACTCGCGGATTGAGTCGGACAGCCGCTGTCGCGTGCCCTGTCAAAGCACAGACTCTGTTTTATTTTCCTTTCTTCCAGACCTTTCTTTCTCTGGAGCGGCATTCCATTTGCGCCCGCCGTGGAGGATCCGAGGGTGGCCTCTTGCTTCTGCGGCGCACAGTAACACGAAACCTAGATCTCTAGTTACCATAGCATATTTCGATGCACGAAACGCAGTTCATGTGTCACAAGAGTTTAAACGTGGCTTCCGTGGCCATAGTCAACATGTAAACAAGAAATCAGTCATAAGTGAATTCCTTTTATGAACATTCTGTATAAATTTTCGATACAGAATGGATGCATGTTCTTCATATTTTTATTGCTGTAATATGTAAATATTTTACTGTCTACGCAACAGTTTTATTTTGTATTTTATTCAATAGCATTATATTGGGATTTTGATGTAATATTCCTTGATTTCTTTTATCTGCTTATGTATTTAGATGAACATGGCATTGCCTTACAGGCTGAATTATTTCCGCAAATTAAAACTGAATCAGATCCAATATTTCAGGTCAAAGAAATTTAAAATCTTAAATAGGAAATAAAAACGTTTTAAGAACTTTAAGAATCGAAAATTTCGGGTCACTGGAGCATGGATGAGAACAATCAAATTGTTTCATCATCACTGCGCTTCAACGGATGTACAAACTATTTTATGTAGTATAAAAATAATTAATGTAAATGACATATATCTTACTCTACATACAGAGTATCCTAGAACTATACAAAAATTGCAGGGATGATAGGGCACATTAATAGGAATAAAAACTCATTAAGGTACACATGTCCGTAAACGTCCCCCGGAGGAGATAAAATAACACTAAGAACACAAGACAAAGATAATTGTAAAGTACTTTATCAGTTGATTTGAAAAAGTGATCTAGATGTTCAACAACAACAAATTACAACAGAGGGTCAAATTTCGGTCTATTAGCAGAGACACTAGTTAGAACATAATCGTCAATACAAGCGCCGTCTGTGAGAGGCCGGCATCGCTTTAACGGGCAAAAACTTACAAATGTGTTGTTAACCATTGAACATCTACATCACTTTCTCAATTCCTTTAATAAAACACTTTACTTACCATTTTAGTTCGTATTTATAATCTTCTTGGTGTCATTTTATCTCCTCCGGGAAACATTGGCGGACATATTTATATTGATGATTTTTTGTTCCTGTTAATGGGTTCTATCATACACGAAATTTCTTATGTGGAGTTCTGTGTCACTCTATAGCATAATAATTCAAAATGCAAATTAAAAGTTTTGTAAGTACATAACTGTATGAAAATTTTTTAGACTTGATGTATCACTCATAAACCTCCATTGTCACATCACCACACCTTCTACGTAATAAAATTTTGTGTATTCGATCATTCTGAACGGAACGTTACAAATCTTAAAATATCTTATTATTCACAAAAGAAAAATTTTGAATATCTTATGAATGAAAAAAAAATCGTTTCGTCAAGTATCGTAGAAATTAAGAATCCTTGCATTAATTTAATAGTCAAAGTTTGTGTCGGATAGTTGTGCAAAGTTAATTAGTAAATACTCGTTGTATTTACAACTTTTCATATGTTTTCATTAAAACTTATTAAGACGTTGATATCCATTGGCACACTCAGAGAAGTAATCTACGCACAAACGAGCTGCCCTGTGTTCGTAAACTTGGAGCAAAATATGTAGAAAATATTCCCGTTTGTATTATGGAGACAGAATTCCTGTGAACTGGGTGCTCAATCCATCATCGTTCCGATTCACTAACTCTGTGCCACACCACCGAATCCTGAGACGTAACGTTTTTAACCGAACCCTTCTCCAATTATATGACATGGACTCGATCCACTTTAGAATATTGACGTAAGATTTTTAACATTACCGACCCCTAAATGCTGTAATGACATTAACGCAAATGACAGAAGCCTATTTACTTCCTACCATTAGATGTACCCTTCTACCATTAGATATCCAATCCTCACATTAGATCTGACCGAAACAAATCATTAAGAATTTCCAAAATAAAAAATGGGCCTTCTGGGCCTCCATGGGGGCTAATGACCTCGGCAATCACCGACCAGTTTGTCACTCATTGATTGCTTCTGTTCCATTCTATATCAAACATGAACGTACCTTAGTTGTAATATTTTGAATTTCTATTCTATATACATATTTCTTCTGCATTCTTTCTTACGGGATCAGCAAAGAAGGATGATGCGACGATACTTAAATTATGACAAGTATGCGGAGAAGAGGAAAAGATGAAAGTCCGAGAGGAGAGGGATAATCAGGAAAACTTATTTTCATAATACTGCGCTAATATCAAGAACTGTATATCAGATAAGGTTAATCACATTATTACCATGATAATTCAAAGACGAGTGGGTATGTAAGAACCATTTTCATTTCGGTTTTAAATACGTTGTTTATTCGTGTCTCGCTAATGACTTTTCTGGTATGGAACATTACAAGTTTGTTTTTCAATGTTTGGACTGTTTTTACAAAATATAGGGAATAGAAAACAAAATTTCGTATTGCAAGTTCTATAGTGAGGACACAAGTTTTTTTATAATAGTTGAGGAAACCAATTGTCTTTCGTTGATAGAAACTTTCATTTAAATTAATATCAATTTCGTGACGTTATATTAATACGTGCGTAAACACACACTGATAGAGATGAAGACCGATGTTTTAGTTGATATAGAGGTTTTAAACGTAAAAACTCAATTCAGGTTCTTAAAAATTATAGTTGAGGGAACCGAATGTGAGTCTTTTATTGATACAAAACTTTTAATTAATATAAATATCGTGACATTACGTCTACACGCGTGTACACACACTGATGTAAATGAATACCGGCGGTGGTTTAGAGTATATAGAGGTTTCAAACGCAAAAATTCAATTCATATCCACAAGTACAAAACTTTCTCTGACTCGCCCTGAACAAGAGCGCGGTCTGCACTTGAACCGTTCGCTCACTTCTGCTCCTGAACACGACCTCCGTCCTCGCAAACATTGACTTGGTAGCATTCCTCGATCGAGTCACAAGCCTCCTATTCTATGCTCCATCGTCATACGAGCGAGCACACTTCCCTATGTGCCTTGTTCCTCCATTGCGGTACGCGGACATCTGCTCGCGTCTTGCAAGTTCAACGTTCGCGTGCGGATCGTCATCTGACTCTGGTCTTCATGTCCTGCCCATGGCGTCCTTCAAAGTGGGCGCGCTCGAAGCCCGTGACCGGAGTCATGGCATTGTCTCATTGGCAGGGAAATCTAGAGTTGGTTGTGGACAACTTTACGGATTCACTAATTCCTTTTGTGATTCTTTAATGTATGAACAGATTATTGCATCTCACAAAACAGAAAGTTCAAGAGGGGAAAGTTGTTTCACTTTTTATTTTAAATAACTGAATTCTTTCTATTTACGCTAAATATTAATTGCATTGTTATATTTATTTCTTGACTGACTTTTCTCTTTTTGTTCCACACTTGTTTGCTCTTGTTAATAGCATTTAATGAACACGCGAAAAAACATTTTTACTTTTTAATATTGTCGTTTTTATAATAAACGTATGACGAAAATTTGTCATAATAATAACTCTTGTCTTAAAACCAATGAAGATAACATATTCTGATTCTGGTTTAGTTTATGAGTAATGTTATCATATTCAAGGGTGGAACGAATGTAGTTAAAGAAACTAATGTGATGAGTAAGTACGGGCGCAACTTACCAACCCCCAATGAAATAAATTCCATCCTTTTTTTTTTTTTTACAAACTTAGCAGGAACCAACTTACATAAGTGTTTTAAAAGATCCTTAGAAATATGAATATTGACTTACAGATGTTGTGATCTCACTATTCATAAAACTGGAAGGTTCTTATATTTGGTTCATTTTCTATATATACCAGAATTTGTTAAGGCACACGCACGTTTTGCTATTAATATAAATTGTTGCTAGAGAAAAACAGTCTACGCATTTCAACGATTAGAGCGCTCGGATCCGGAAGGTCTGGATTTCCAATCTTGAGTTGGTCTCGGGATTTTTACTCTCACTGTCTCAACGTCCATACTGTATCCCAGTCCTATTAAGCCTGCTGTTAAGTGAATAATGTTATATCCCGGGAGTTAAAGTTTCCTCAACGCTATACTAATCACATCATCTCTTTCTTGTGTGGGAGCCAAGAAATCACGGAACCAAATGGTCAGTTCATGTCTATTAAGGATACAGTCTGGTTTTTGATAAACGAGTAAAATNCTATTAAGGATACAGTCTGGTTTTTGATAAACGAGTAAAATGGGCAAGTCTTGATCAATAAATCGTACTTTAAACAAATACTCGACGAAATTATGAATATAATTTAAAAGACTGTACTTCGGAACGATAAAAATGCATATGGAGACAGTACATAACAATCCTGAGGATAGTCAAATGTATCTTCATAATTTTTTTCCAATTAACTAAAACCATTATATATTTTAGGCGCGTGCACCAGTAATATAAAAATTTGCCTCGTAGGTAACGCTGCTAGAGTCCCTACGTCTCCACTAGAGAACAATATCATTTTACAAACGCATTTAAGCGAGCTAAGCGCCAATAACCCTATTTGTTGGTGTTTAACCCCATTATACAGGTTGTAATTTCAAAATGCTCGAAAATTTGCACTTGTATGCAACTTCAAAACAATCAGATAGATATCAATATTTTTGAGATAATTTAAATGAAGGTGAAATTAGACTTAATAGTCACCTATATCAGTCACTGAATATAATAGTTTAGTTCATTGTGACAGTGATTGATGAAATGTTTCTAAGCCTTAGACTGTTTCATGATTTTCAGTTATTATTAACTGTTCTAATTTTTCTCAAGGGTTCTTTTGATCTATAACGAAAATTTTTATCGCTTTGAAGAATAAGTTTTAACTACTTAGGAAACATATCTTTCATAAAAATGTAACCTGCAGAAGGAACCTTGAGGTTGAGCCGTTGCTTCGGAGCATGTAGTTCGTCCTTACTGACACCACCCGCAACACAGGGATCTTGATCTTCCAGTGAAGCTCAAAGCGACAAGGCCGCGGTGCCTCGACGAGTATCGTAGTTCTCTTTCAAGGTTTCCATCATCGCGAGGAGATCCATTCTTCTCTTCACAACGATCTATTTCCAGGTTGTAGCAAGAATGTGATGATTAAAGAACAATCCAGAAAATAATTTTACTTTCTTTTTTTTTCATACTCACCAATAAGTAGATACGAACAAGTCTTAATTTCAAATGTGAGGTATTATCAAGTAAAGTGTTGTATCGATTGTCGCTTTCAAATTCTAGTTTGAACTTTAAAACGCAAATAATACTAGTAAGAAAATAAACCCTTTTGGGTTTTTATGATAGATGCTTGGGAGACAATATTCGACTTTGAGAAACCTTGGGAAAACAACATGAAGGAGTCATGATAGGAACACGAGTAAAATTTCTTGTATCGAGCATATTTCTAGTGCATTTATTTTTTACTTATCTAAGAACTTATTTCATACGGTTTTTGGAGAAACAAATCAACTTAGAAACGCACAACTTCTGCGAAAATTAGTTTTCGTATCTCGTACGATGTATTATAAAGCTACTCGGCTCATTTTCTCATCACTGCGTTACAAAATATCAAAGGAAGGGTGGGTTATGATGATACCGAGCATAATTATAGCACATTATAATATATCAAATCTGAATGGAGTGTTAACCCTGACGGAGGAAGAGGGGACTAAAATATCTCACTCGCGAAAATTCATGCAGAGGAATTAGAATTTTATCCATTAAATGTTCTGCAGGATTTCGAAGCATTGAACGACAGTGAATAAAAATATCGTAAGTATGCTTTGTAATATGCATGCCATAAAAAGATACTTTTATGCGTGAAGTTTCATAATGCAATACATAAAAGAGCTAAAGATGAGATAAACTCTTTTTTATGCCGGATATCATCATTCACAATCGAGACGATTGTTGGAAATATACCGCAGATGCAAAACTTTACGAAGTTTACAACCCCCGAAACCAAAATTGAGTTGACATTGGTCGTAGATGTTGTCTGAGAGGCCAATAGCATAACTAGTTGTGGCGACATGTTTCGCGAAGTGAACTTCGGATGACGCAGGTCGCGGAGAGGAAGGAGGAGAGGCGGGACTCGGTGGTCGTCGGCACCTCAAGAAGAAGATAGACGCGTCTGCCTCCGCGCCCATTCGAACGCGCGCGCGCGCATGGGTGACACAGCGCACACACAAAGGCACGAGGAATGTGGGGCGGGGCGCCCAGCGTCATGGCGCTGACCTCCGACACCGACCTGCCACCACCGTCGCCTCCATCACCGCCCTCGTCGACTCCGATGCCAAAGGAACACAAGGTACTATTGGCTGCACCACTACTGTCCACACGGACAAGCAATGCCTATGCTAATTAAATGGAAATCTCACTATTCTCGCCCCGTATGAAAACATCGAAACTTCACTTTGTATTCCACGTATCGAATTTTCTTCAAACATATTCATTTCTTCATCATAAATTTGCCACCAAGCCAAATATTTTATAGTAATAGACTTTTAAACAAAAAATTAAATTCTACTCATTTCCTAACACGTAGTCGCTTATAACTTTTCTCTAAACAAGAAATTAAAAACTTTCTCGCAAGACATATTTTCCTTGTTTATAGCTCTGAGCAATGTTTTCCATGTATGAGTTATAATATTATGCTATGAAAATGTACCCTCCGTGGCTGCGGTGTCATCGTGATCGCTCGTCACCAAGCCATCCCGGGTTCAATTCTCAGGTGGGGCAAGATACAATTCCATGTCTCGGTTTAAATAACTGTGACGTATGAAAAGTTCACTCTCTGCGGCTAACAACCGCCCTCTGCCAACCTAACAACCGCAGTTGTAATACTCGGTTACAGCAATCTGGATCTATCTAAACGCTGTTCTTCCGAGCTTGGTAAAATTCACGATGTGTCTAGTGAGAAAACTCACACAAAAATTGAGCCTTACTGGCACTCGTCATTTGTGGTCCTTAGCTGGTCGAAACGAGATATACACGAAAATTAAATAAAATATTACTTGATCTTGTTTTCAATCAACATAAATTTGGTTCGACCTTGCGAAATTTCAGAATGTTCTGATTATTTTAAGAGGGTTAAATCACAAGTAAGGGTGGAACAACCGTACTTATTTCCTGTGTTAGTAGTAGCGCGGCAATTCTATTCACCCCACCAGTGGCTCAGGGACTTACATACTTGCTCATCACCTAGACACTCCTGGTTTAATTCCCGGCGGGGTCAGAGAAAAAATGTGTATTTGTTCACTTGTCCCTGTTCATGTAGCTGTGCCAATTGAAAAGCGAACCCATCCACCTCCTAGTACTCTTAGTATCACTAACTCTGACTATTAATAACTACTCCTACTAACACCTCCTATCGCTCCGCGTAAGTAAGCTTCAGTAGCACGCTATATTTCCCATTTACAAATACTACAATAAAAGAGACCCGTGCTACCAAGTAAACTGTGAACGGACAATAGGATCTCGTGGCACTCACTTAGCTCGCGAGTGATGCGTACAATATGATGATGCAGGATGGACAAGTAGCATGATCCACGAGCTCCTGTGGCTTCTCCACCTGGCGTCCGTCCATCAAACGCGTTGGGATCAAGTGTAAACGAGCACAAGGATATGCCAGACGAGTCTGCCTACGACGACAAGTACGATCAAGAGTAGGGTAGTAAAAACAGAAATGCTTTGGTGAACTTAGAACATTTTATAATATAATTAGATATTGGCACAACTTCGTCGCAGTCACCACCGGCGTCGCAACTGCGAAATGTTTCCACATTGCTTTTACATTACACACTAGTTCGTGAGTATGTAGATATCCGTATGTTTGATTTTTCCAACATAGTATTGTTTAATGCTTCTGTTAATATTTACAATCCTGATTTACCACACTGGTAACAAGTTTCTTTTAATATATAATTGTCCAAAGATGATAGAGCCTTTTTTTTGCTATGAAGACAAAAACTTCTAAAACCTATCTGAGAATGTTTGTCAGTGTAGCTGAGTTATATGGCAAATATGAAATTCATGTTAGTGTAATATTGATATGAACGAAATAATTATAGAAACACACTAATTATTGAATTTTAAGTCAGATTAGGACCGAAATGAAATATTTTAAAGGGAAAGAAACAGAATCATTTTATAACATTCCAGAAACATAAAAAACATACTATTATCTATGATAGGTACAAAGTAAACTCATAAAGAAATTAGTGAGTTTTCATTGTCAGCTATTACATTTTATCGCATATTTCTATACCTAATGCACGTATTACATTTACGTCATCAGAGGAATCTGTACATTAATAATTATTACAGAAGATAGCAATTTAATCCATTTTAATATTTTTTATTCTACAGATATGTACGTGAATTATTAGAACAGGTTCAGCTTGTAATTTTAAATAGAATCTCCACTTGGACAGAGACTAATAAATGACAGGTTTAAAACCTCTATTTTAATTTTATATATTTTGTAAAACAGAGAAGTCTGACTTAACTAGTAAAACAGACATTTATAATTTTCTCATGGCTGAACGTAAAACCATCAGAACCAAGAAAAACAAACTGGACGTCTGCTTGTAGGAACCACCGAAGAAGAAGTATAGTGTACAACGTCAAAGTCAATGAAGTTCGTTCACATAGAAAATAACTTGAAATGAGGAAATTAATAAACACAACGAAGCGAACATGCAAAAGAAATATTTTATTAACATTCGATATGTTGAACACAACTTTTTAACAGTATCTGTATTAGTTTGAAGCGAAACAGATAGTTATGATAAACGATGCAAATGTATTCCCTTGCACAACAATTTTTTTAAAAATGTTTGCTCGGTTCGAGATTACCAAGAGGTGACGTCACCTTTACGGCGGATAACCGTAGCAAGACGGTTAGGCATGGACGACATTAAACGGCTCAATGTGTCTCTGGGAATTTTTCCACAATTCCTGCTGCATATAATCCTGTAATTGTTGTACATCGTGGGGACGACGCTGGGCCATCTTCCTCCTAAGAATTCTCCAAATATTCTCTATAGGAGAAAGATCCGGACTTGCTGCTGGCCACTCTAAAACAGGGAAACGTTTCGTAGCTATGTGTAGATTTTCGGCGCACATGTTGTCAACAGTCTTCTTCGCTTTCCTGGTTTTACTGTTATACTAATGAGCACACATTGCAATTTATTTTCTTGTCCTGTCTCTCTCAATATTCAAGTTTTTTGAACATTATGCGTGATGTGATTCAAATTGTGTGTTTTAATGATAAACATTTGAGTAGAGAAGAATTTTTTTATTATTGCTTTTAAAGAGAGTAATATTAGTTTGAAGCGTTTTATAATATTAGTAACTACAGCGGGCTGCTATACAAATGTTTTGCACGTTTTCACTGCCATACTGTATTTTTACAGAAATATACAATTCCTAATGCATTAGTAGAAATTCTTTTTACTTACGTACGCAAGTGTTTATGAAAAATGTTTATTAGTTATTTTAAATATGGTGAAGAGAAAATCTTTAAATATTATAGAAGCTTTATGGGTTAAGTCCCATTGAAACATCGATGCTGAGATAAAACATCACGACAGTTGTGCAGCACATACGTTTTGGAAATTACATCAAAGAATATTTCGCAACTACAGCCTTTATCTAAATATCAAAATTGCTATTTCCATGCCATTGTAATTCCAACATTGCAACATGGATGTGAATTTTAGACTCCCATAACAGACATATTAGAACTCTGAATTTTTATTTCTATTTCTATAATTTATTTATTTTTTGTCGCGTGTATCTTTCAACATTACACATTACTCACATGACTTTCTTTGTATAACACTCTGAAATGTATTCATGTTTGCTTCCAACACAGATATAAATTTCTCATGATGCAACTAATGAGTTTTAAGTTATTTATATTAATGTTAAATTTGATTAAGATGTGTTTTGTTGAGAATTTCAACTGACTGAGAAATGGTGTTCAGAATTTCTCAAATCTTCTTTTTAGTCTAAAATTATTAAATGTAATGTGTCATTGAACATAAGTTCTGTTTGGTATTTTATGGTCCGTAACATTATGTTTTCTCGTGAATATATCACTTTGAGTTTCAACTCTAATGTGATAATTCTGAACCATGTTTTCCTTGATACATATTATTAAGTCATTATCGACTTGATAGATGTGTATCAGTAAATGTAATAAATGTCCCTTTTCTTTGTAAATTGAACGTGTAAAGATTTTGTCCCTTATGTCCATGTTTCATTTCTAATCTTGTTTTAAAGGAAAATCTATGAGGAAACAGGAATGTGTCGATATTTGTGTACTGAGTAAAATCGAGGAAAGGAAGTGGCAAGTTGAGATATATGATGTTAATAATATTTACGTCCCCTGTTATAGGCTCGAGACTTCCGGTTTTAAGTGATACCTCCAAGTGCCCTTGATTGATAAAGCTGAACTGTCTTGAGATTTGTGTGTATGTTTCTAATGTTTCGTATCTTTATAGACTAACCTTCTTCTAGTTAAAAAAATACTATATTATTCGCTTCAGGATTCATGTGTTATAAAACGTGCAAGTATACCATAAAAGTTATTGGATATTTATTAAACTTTCTGTCTAAAACTAACTAGTAGTGGTACATTGTTTCAACCAAGGATGTTAACAAACCCTACGCCACATGTTTTACAAAATAAGATTCTTCACGAATAGACGATATTTGTAAATTGGGGGTTTTTGCATAGCATACCTGCGAGCTATCGTATACGCTATCCACGTGTAAGTTACTTCTGCGCATGCTCAGAAGTTAGTGGTACACTAACTCTCCTAGCGTAGTACGTTACACCGCGTATGATGTTAGTGGTACGCTAGTGAGCGAGGTCATGGAGGATTCTGGTCTGGATTTGAGGTTATGTTGATATTTGTGAGGGTATGCGAGAGATTTGTTGGTATTGTGTGCCGTAAGAGCACGTGCTGGTGTACTCACAATACAGTTTAGTTGTGTACGTTTGCATAGAAGTAGTTTGTTTGGGTTTACAATTTCTATTACGATTTGATTCGAAGGTAAGCTATGCATAATGCATCGATCGACGTTACGCGGTTAGCGTCAACAACCTAACGTACACGTTAGGAAGCGTGTACTTTATGCAAAAACTCTCTAAAAGCTTTGCTTTTAACGCTATCTGCGCGCAATCATGAGACTTAAAATACCTGAAATATTCTTTGCCACAAAGATGCACCAATCTAAATACTATACTTCCATTCCCATTGCGATGGAGTGCAGAGTTCACCTCTAAAAGGGTCCAGAAATAAAGAGGTCCTTGCTCATAATTGCAGCGAGGTGAGGGCTAAGGGTCCCCTCACTCCGAGGTAACAAACTGTGGCGCAGCGCAAATGACTTAAATGGGACATCAATACTGTAGAATTATTTGTTCCTTTTGTTTGAGGTAAGTGTTCTGCCTCGACTAGAATCATGTCAATCGACTCCTCTGACAATTTGTTTCACTTTCATAATTATTACGTAAATTGATAATTTAAAACCTGTGTGCTCAGGAGATTTTTATAAGAAATATAATAGGGAATTCTACAACTTTTTTTGGATGCCCTCAGCTTAAGATATTTCAATCAATATTCAGTTTCATGAAACCTTTGAATGACTGCATTAAATAAATTGGGCTACCGATGGTTTCCGAATCATCTATCTCAATACCCAGCACTATGTGTCAGCTAGAAGTTGATCTACTTCATTTGAAAGTTCTGTGTTGACGTTTCATGTTTGTATGCACGTAATTGTGCGGAGAGAAAACCTAAGTGGTTGAATTTAATCAGGGATGGATGAATTCTAAATGCTTAAATGCTTTCGGAAGGACAGTGATTTAAATAATATGTTCATTGATTAATACGTTCTAATCAACATAGGGTTGTGCTGACCGAGACGTTGATGAGCCCTAAAACCCCAATTTAAAAAAATCTAATCAACAATTTCAAGAAAGAATCACCAAACAAGAATCAACTTCAGTCAGATGTCAAAACGTTCGACAAATTATATTCTTAAAAAATAATTGTTTCAAATACAGATTAAGAGTGCATATACAGTTCATCGCATTGTAACTTCTATTCTCTACAAAGAATGGACAAATTCCTTCTCCTTGTCTTGCACATGAAACTAACTTCTCTTCTCAAGTATTTTCTGATCCATCTTTTTTTCGGTGAGTTATGGAAGGAACAAAATTGTTCACCCACTCTAATGTAAAAAATCGCGAAATTGTGAGAACAGACTCCCGTAGACTCTATTAAGACCTGGAGAAAAATTTGTTTGGAAAAATTATAATAATTGTTTTCCATAATACTTGTATAACTAGAAAGTAATGAATCATATGACAACTTGACAATATCTTTTATTACGTATTATGAGACCGTAAATGTTTACATTTGAAGTTTTCTTATCACCCTGTTGTATTGTTGGTGTTCTAGAAATCGTAATTACGAGATAAGAATCGCAATTATAACATAGACGACGGCAACGATAAGGTAATGATGATACCAATAATATCTCTTGACAATAAGTGTAATTATAATGACAGTCATTACGGAGATCGGATGTGGGATTAAGTACAATTGCGAAACGAATTTGGGGTTATTAACCGCACAGACTTGACCTTAAGCGTCTCTTCGCCGACAATTCATAAAACTATCCTTAGTTAACGTATGATTCATTCATAAACTTCGTTATGCATTTCCTTATATTTTGCTCAACTTCCGACTAAAAAAGTACTATACAAAGGAAGTAAAATAGCCATCTGAAAGTAGATTCGAGATTAATTGTTTCTATATGGTGTCATCCTCCTGTCTGCATTCTTAATGGATTTTTTGATGGAGCATCTCTCAATAAACAAGAATCTCAATGAAACAAATTTAGAAACTGTTTTCTCGTTATTCTAACTCTCACAATTGGCAATGTAGACAACCAAGTGCTCCATTCTTTGTTCCATAATATACGTATCTTCTTGTAATGTAGGAGTTGAACTTGCCTACAAGTGGAAGATACGGAGAAAAGTAACAACTGCCATATTACTCAGGTAAAAAAAATAGACTTACTACATAAAAGTAATGATTCATATTTTCATACAGAATACAGGTTCGATTCTGGTTGTTCTAGTGCTTATATATCATACTTGTATATCATAGATATAAGTGTGTGTATTATTTATGAAGGCTATTTATACATGTTTACTGTATATAGATATGTTTGTGTGTATACATATACTAATATTAGGAGAAATACAAAAATTACATATTTCTTTTAATTTCTGTGGGTGGGTGGTAGGGTGTTTGAACCCCAATATCCTCCCGTTAGGTACGCTGCTGGTTGTTTCCGTTCATGTATATCCTCGCGTAGTTCCTCCTCTCGCCAGCGTGTCGCTAGTGTCGCCACCACATCTATGTGACTGGAGTAAACGGCCATGAGAAAACAATGGGCACGCGTGAGCGCTCCGGCCGGCCGCGAAGCGTTCGTGCTTTGGCTGGTGGCAGCGAACGACGTGCGTGCGTTTAAATATCTCGCGTTTCTCGCTGCATTGCGTGACGTTGTTGCCACACTTCGCTCGAATCTGACCATCTGTCTTGGAAGGTTTTCTTTCAACGCGACTATACGACGGAGGGATTCCATTCAGGAGGATTCGATTGAACAAAACTTCCCCGTTCACGGGAACGTATTACGGCTGATACAGGACCAAATACAGTATCCATTTCATGTTTGCTTATCACGAACAAACACTATATCTTTAAATTCACACATTGCCTCTGCGCGTATAATTAGTGAGTTTAAAACGACCAAATTTACCAGACAATTTTCTTTCTCAAAACATCAATTTAATGAACAAAATTTGAATGCACTATTGAAAATAACACAATTTTTTGACACCGTTTGGTATCATGATCAGGTATACTATTACAAACATGTTACAAAAAGTATTAGCGCTGTGTTACGTCGTGTGATATTTAAATTGCGCATTCAATGTTTTTTCATTAATTTGATCTATGTAATTTTATTAACTATATCTCCAAAATTATTCAGACTCACCAGCATCCGTATGAAATTAACTCCTTCACTCGTTTTTTCAATCAATACAGAAAATATTCAAGTTCCTCTCCTTCGACGATTTTGGCTCCTAAGTAATTTTTAAAACAATTTGATTTTTTGTAACTTTCCCTGTTTTACACGAAGAAAAAGATATTTCTAGTCAAAGTTCTATAGTTTTCACATTTATCTGCCCTATAAGACGACCTCCAAACTATCAACGGCAAAAATTGTGGGATTTCTAATGCTATTAATAGCACTGAGAACGATTTGTTATGGGATGCTGATGACGAGTAGGAAATTTACTCGGTAAGTAAGGAATGGGAATTATATAACGAGCTTCTCAACAGCGAAAGTGATGTTCTTGAAGAGCTATTTCTCTTAGATGAATATGAGGATTTTGGAGGATTTAAAATACATTAGTGGTGATTTGTTTTATTGTATAATGGTTTTAATGTATATAGATTTCAATCTAATTGTATTTGTGTCTGTCCTATAAGACGACCATGGATTTTGGGGACCCTTTTTATGATTCCACTATCGTCCGATCTGAGGAGATGTACGTAATTCGTGGTTTTATCCTGATTGCTTTCCTACTTATCTTAATCGACTTTTTTCATATTGCTTTGGAAGACCTTGATTTTTCATAAAGCAATCAAATTATCTTTAAAATCTTTAGAGCCGTTCTCAAGAAAGAGTTCAGAAATTTTACTTACGTGTAATTATAATTTTACTTGCTCGCTTTGAAGCAATAGTTTTGTCTCCCTGCCGTTCTGAAGTTGGCGGCAGATTGCTGCTTCCTCTAAATAATCCTCAAATAATTACATTGAGTATTAAAAGGCTTACGATGTGAGGTAACAAAAACCAAATTGTTGGACGGGTGATCGGCTTTCGTGACTTTTAGTCCGCTTGCGTGTTCTGGCATATGCCTATGCCTACTTTGCGCTACAGGCGTCGATAACACCTCGGTTGAAGGAAATCCAATAAATCGCACCGTTATCTACCTGAACGTCGCTAGTTTCCGCTTCTTAAGGCGCAACGGAGAAATGCTAGAAATACTTAGGAATGAATTGCAGTAGCTGATGCACAAAAGGAATGCCAAGCTCAAAGCAAATAATGGTTTTGTTCACAGAAAAACACGACTTTTGCCATTCATGAGCTTGCTTCACATTTATTGTGCAAGATCAAACGAATAAGTAATCCTCTTTTTTCTCCTTTTGATCACATATAATATAGGGAAAAACAGAAAATTAGTTTTCGGGATTTTTGAAATTTAAAAACACACCGAGCCTTCATCTTTTGGAATAATGTGCAAGAACACAACACATGTTTTGTTTCGTCAGAGGAACAAACTTATTCCTGCGTAAATTGAATGAAGAAATAATTGTTAGTTTTAGCTCATTTTCTGGTGCAAAAATAAATCATGCAATTCTTGTCCAGAATTGTGGTTTAATTTATTTATCGTACACTTTGCATCCAGACGTATTCGAACCATTGATCTTCTGAGCACTAGATAACACGTTATCCACTACCCAAACATTTAGGTCAACAAAAAATAATATAATTAAGTTAAAAAAACAAAATTCGTTCAGCCTAAATTCTGAATTTACATGCAACTTTGCCTGCGTGAGGCAATTCAAATCTGCAACAAGTGCATAGTAATTTCAAATAAACAAAACGTAGAAACTCGCAATAACTAACAAAAAATTATACGAAAATTGTTGGTACGTAGCAGTTCGCATGCACTGGTACGGTTCGCAATATCGTGGTATAGTACAGTACATCTCGGTAAATCTTGCTCCTGACTTCAATGGATTATCACTTATCTCCTTGGGAATATAACACCGAGATTCATGTACGATTTTTCCATAATACTATGCTAAAATTAATCTCGGTGTATATTTATCACATTGCCAATTCCTCTCAGTCTTGTCTCCTAATCTTGGAAGTAAATTTCTCTCATTGTATATGATAAATAAAGTTTTATAATAAATTTATGTCTCTAAAACTGTGTGTTTGNCTCAGTCTTGTCTCCTAATCTTGGAAGTAAATTTCTCTCATTGTATATGATAAATAAAGTTTTATAATAAATTTATGTATCTAAAACTGTGTGTTTGAACTCCAGAGGAAATATACACATATGTTTCCTAAACTATTTCCTATGCGAGGTATCGCATGGCTATACTATATTGTATTCTTAAAGTTCCAGCAGTTTCGATCCGAATACCGTGAATTGGACGCCCACAGAATGAATCCTCATTAGCCACCCGATCCGTCCTCATATCCTCACCTGCCTCCACGCGTCCGCTGTGTTGCCACGCACACGCGAACGCGCAAGTAACGAACGGAGCCCTGCGGGACCCCGGTTCAAGGAAGGGGAGTCAATGACCCGTGTACTGGACTCGTCGCAATCCACACGTCGATTGTTTTTTCTATTGTAGTATTTGTAAGTGGCAAATGTACCGCGCTATTGAAGCTTATCTACATGGAGCGATAGGAGGTAGGAGTTGGGTGGTAGGTTATTGTTAGTAGGTGGGCAGGTTAGCAGGGTTTACTAACCACTTAACCCACGTGGAGGGGTTAGTAGAAGTTTTAAGAATAGTAAAAGTTATTGATACTAGGAAGAGGTGGATAGAGGAAGAAGAGTTCGCTTTTCAGTAGTTACAGCTATATGAACTGGGACATTTATGTGAAAAGTTACAATTCTTTCTGGTCTCACGACTTGGTGATGAGCTAGAACGCTACCACCTGAGCCACCAGAGAGGCAACGTCGAATTGACACTAATATTTGAAAGAATTAAGGTATGTCTTCTCATTTATGTCCCACTCTGAACACTCCTAATGAAACCTAATACAAATGATCCTTTGAAAACCTTATTTGCTCAATTTGAC
This sequence comes from Laupala kohalensis, assembly GCA_002313205.1. Classification (NCBI taxonomy): domain Eukaryota; kingdom Metazoa; phylum Arthropoda; class Insecta; order Orthoptera; family Trigonidiidae; genus Laupala; species Laupala kohalensis. The sequence continues at coordinate 161,468 of NNCF01129218.1, forward strand.
CTGTATTTTGAACGGTTCACCTTAGTTTAAAACCAGCCGGATTCCATCCTTACCAGAGTTTTTCTCTGGTTTTCCTTCGGGTAGATGCGGATTTTTTATACAGGCTCTGGTGGCTGTTGCCTAGGTAATAATAAATCTCTAATTTAGAGTTATTTTTATAGTAACGATTTGTAAACTATATTTTCCGAATGATCTATAGTTTGATAATAATACGTTCTTCTGGAACAACCTTTTACTTTCTAATTCCACAATATGTGTAAGGAAATCGGTCGAAATTTTTTTTTTGAGATCTCTTCGGATCTTCTCAAATTGGTTCCAGGGGAGTCTATTTTCAAACTTTGGTATTCAATGTCGTATATGTTTTTATACGTATGTTTTGTTCCCCCGATAACACACGAAAAAAATTATGCATCGAAACCAAACTTGAGATTTGACTTTGAATGCATTAGGAATAGAAGTCTATTTTTGGACAGCTCATACCGACTTCATTTACACACCGCGCTCCACTTCCAGTTTCTAAAAATTCAAAATGTTGAAAATATTTATAGAAGCATTTTTATAGATCTGTTAATTCTGCGTATAGATTGCAAATCCGCATCCCTGTATGTCGAACCGTTTTTAAGCTACATCGAAAAATGTTTACGCAAAAACGGTTATTACTGTCCAATTACACAAATTGTGTAAGGAAAGTATTGTAATCAGTTGAAAAATTAAGGATCCTCCGCTATTATTAGTTGTGCAAATGTCTAATTTGGCAGCTTAAAATCTGTCATGTTACGCTAATATAGAAGAAACAAAAATTATCTTCCGAGCAGGTCAAGTTGTTGTTGTTGTTTGTATCAATTAAATAATAATTTTGAGTTTTCACGTTGCATTTATATATACAAAAATTTAGAATTACAATTTTTCTCTTTTTCTAACTTAAATTACAAACGTGGACAGTAATTATTAAATGTCTATGTAATTATCTGAATTTTGGTAGTCGGGAACACACAGATTATATCATGAAGGTACTTTGCATATCATTTTGTGGTAAAATCTAATGTATCTAAACACGACTATTCTAACTCCCTCAAAACGAATTTTGATAGCAAAACTTGTTGGTATATTTTATCATTAAATTTGAAATAAGTAGAATCCTATATCAACTATAACGCAATTTTCATTTCATTTTTGGGTATCATACAATGGTTTTAAATAGTTTCCCAACGTAACTTGATACCATTTATAGAAAGATTGGCTAGCTCGTAAAAAGTAAAATACATGCAAAGGTAAAGGCTCATAGAATCAACAATATAAAAGTTTTTATCCAGAAAATCTGAACTATTTTTAATCGAAAATTTTTCTTTTTGTAAACTGTGTTTTACAATATTTAATACGAATTAAGTGAATGTAAGTTTATAAAGTGAAGAAATTATTAGCCTGACAAGAATATTCTGCTTATGTAAGCTACAGACATGAGAAAGATTGGCATATCACGATCAAGTAATGGACTGGAATAAAATTCTAGTATTGGATTAGGAAGAAAATTATTGGAAATGTTACATATTAAAAATACACGAGAAGCATTCAATCTACAATTCTATAAAGATAGTTTATCAAGTGTCATATAATGATACGTTTCTGCTTTTTTGATCATTGTTTTTGTCATGTAGTTCATTATCTCCTGAGGATGACTTGAGCAAAAGTCGAAACGTTGAGTTTGTATAGTATAGATTGAAATTATATTCATAATAAAAAATATATTCATCTGTCATTTAATGTATTCATTCAAGAAATGAAATTATTTGTGGTTCAGGGACCTCGAAATGACGCTGGCTTGGGGGCTTCTTAAATTTGAAACCAAAAAGTGATGTCGACTGATACGTTGCAATTAAAGACCCCGTTAAAGAGGATATATATCGTCCACTGACGATTCTTTCTCTTTTTCACTAACCACTCAACACTCATTTAATGCATTGTTTAACCATTAAAGAAAGCGTTGAAAAATTCCTGACGAAATTTTCGATAAATCTTTCCACTTTTTCGAATTCACTACGAGAGAAACTTGGAGAAATTTCATTCTTATTTCAATTATGACGTGACAAATGATACCCCTTCATAACTCCAGAATAATCTGTGGTATTGTTACTGAATCTAAGTCGTGTGATAAAATTCAAGTGAGTTCGAATCATTTCCACGTTTGGTATACATTGATTATTCATTTATTTCCTTGAATTACGTCATTTTGTCCCGAGTATATGAAGGAAGTAATATGGATATATATTTCTTTTTTCATAAAGTCATTGCAAGCACTTTTTTCAATACGTTTACTTCATCAAGTAATATTGTGCGCATACTCGAATAACGACTCGAATTGTGGATAGAAAAGAAACTCCGTCATTCTCTTCATCTTTAGAATAGTGTAGAGTTTTTAAAAGAGCCCAGACCTGTGTCCAAAGTTGTTGCTTGACACATACTAAAAAAAATGTTAGAGTAGTTGAATACGATAGACGTATATTTTCTCGTCAAAATCGGATTCATTACTAGAACTGACTGTCGACAACGAAATATTCATATTCACAGGCCAATAATTACGTCTATTCGTGTACAAAATATGATTTAAATGAACCAGCTACTAATAAAAAATAAGAGTTTGGGCAATTCCCCCGTAAGATATTGTATTTCATCAGCAGTTGATCATAGTTCACAGTTGCAGTGAAGATAAAATATGTACAGACTCATAAATAACAAAAGCGCGTATTATAAAAAAAGAAACAAATATTCTCTACTCACAATACGAAGGCAAATAATTCATTGACATGTTTTGAAGTATCATCGTGGTAGTTGCATATATGTTGGTTGGATAATGACAAATTTTTAGAGTTATAATTTGGCGAGTCGTTCCCTTAACCTACAATGTTTCATGTGCGTTTCGTTTCGAAACACAGAAAACGGTTTCAGTTTAATAGGGTTAATATCATTTTTGCATTACAGAACTTGGAAATTTTATCCGAATAATAGAAAAAATTGAGGATGAAATTTGTGTATGTCAGAAGAGTGAGGAAGCTTATAGATTATGGGATAGTGAACTCAATGAGACAGAGAAAGAGCGGAATTTTGTAGAAGTGATATTAGATTTGATGTACTAAATTTACGAAAAGCGGAGTGCTTAATACACAGCAGGGAAAGATTTGACGTCTATTATGAATATATATTCAAGGTAGGAACTGAAAGTGGAATATATTCAAACTAGATACTTAAAACAAATCACGGCTTAAGAAGAGATTACTGTGATCCTTGTAATGACACATCTTGTAGATTAGGGAACCTCCTTTTGGTGATAAATAAATGGGAAAACGACAAAAGATCCACATTGTCTGCATCACACGTCAATTACGAGTGGATGCTGACCGCAGTATTCTTGGCAACCTAACCTCCGAAGCGAGTACAGCCAGGGTATTTATGACTCTCCACTACATTACAGTGCGCGACGCTAGCAAGTTACATTAAGGTCATGAATCCAGAACGTTTTAAGCCCTCGCCCGCCCACGCTGTTATCGTGGGGTTGCTCCGCTAGCTGAGTTTTATCTGACAGCTTCGCTCGGTGCAGTGCGCGTCATGCTATTCATTTGCGAGAGAAAAATAACTTAAGGTTCCTTGCAGTGTCTTCAGTCGAAGTAGAATTCTCAAAATGTTGGCAGATTGGGAATAGATCTCCTGGCGAATCTCTTTAACGTATGATAATTAAGTGAATGAAGCTCTAAAAATAGTTGCTTGCTGAAAACGCAATTTCAAGGTTCGAAATATTTCCTGACGACGAAAGATTGAATTATCCCTTCTTAAAATACGGTTGAATAGTATGGTATATTCCTCAACGTGAATACTTTAAAACTGATTTTTAATAATAATCAAATTCTAAATTGGTTTTTTTATTAGACAAATTGTGCAAATGAAACTTTTAATTTTTAGTTTTCAAATAATCTGTTTTCTAGTTACAATATTCGAGCACATTAGTTCATTGTCACAGACAGGTCTTGACTGGGTTTTGGCATTGATTTTTTGTTTACATACAAGTACAAGCGAAGAAAATATCATTCTCCTTTTTCACTTTATTGTTCAGAAAAATTTTAATATCGATTAATTTTTGATAGGATGAAAATAATTTTAAATTCTCCTTGAAACAATTAAGAGATGCTACATTGAAAATGTAACTTAAATATTAAATTTTCTTTTTTATCTATTTCATGATTTTGAACATATTTTTATTTTTGAAGTGATAAATGTACCTCTTTTCTTTTGAGTATTCTACTAGTTTAAATTTACTGCTCATTTAACCCTTGCATTAAATTAGATTTATTGAATGATACCCGACCGAACATTATACCCTAACCGTATACTGAGTTGAATATTTTTCACTCTGAAAACTCCTTTCATTAGATTTCATTTTTGTCGAAAATTCTGATTAATTTAATTAGGTGCCACAAATGCAAGGAACGCTTCAATACCGTAGTGTTGCATACAGTAAACGTAAACGCATTTATTTCTCAAGTTGAAACTTCAGCTGCTCCAATATCAGACACCCAAGGAGAATTATATTTTATTCTAATATGGTTGTGGATTTATAGAGTAGTTCCAGAGTAATAGTAAATTCACTTAAAATAGTCGCGACCGTGATGTGATTGGTTGTTGTATGCTACTTAAAAAGTAATAAAGTGTACAATATAGTTCTTGGTAATTGTGGAGCGTTAGCAACATTATCAAAGAATGATAAATTGAAAGTGCCTTTCAATTTATCATTCGTACAATATAGTAGCCTTCTGTGCTCGACTCCCTCTAACCGTTTCTATGCTCCTCATTCGATTATTTCTCCTCACTTACATTTCTAACGTGAAGACTACGATGAAGCAATAGAAAGAAGTCAAACCGAAGGTTACATTCATCACAATTTTAAGAATTTTAATGACAATTATTAGATATAAAAACTTAAAAATTTCACTTTGAAAGGATTTTTCGAAACTTTCTTTTCGAATTTTCGCTATTTTCAAAAGGTTACGATTGAATTTATTTATCATCTGTTTTTTTTCTTTTTTTGTAAATATTGTTAATTTGAAATTCTAGAAACGAGTTTAAGGATTTTTCGATATTTCTTGTAGGAACCTTTGCCGGTTTGATTAAATAATTGCTGAGTGTATTAATGCTAAAACTCAAATATGTTCGTCTATTTAGTAATTATTAAACATACCTCTTTTTTTTCATATAATGTGTTTTCCTTTGAAGAGCAAAAGTCTTCCTTCCTCCACGATAGAACATTGGTTTCAAATTTGATGGTTACGCTTCGTAACCTGTACTTTAAGACAGTGCAACACAATACATCGGTGAATCGATAACCCCTTCCCTCAGAGACCAAACATAATTAATGAACTGCCTCACACAGACGGTGAAGTTTAATCCCCTTCGGGCGAGAGTACTTAATTTATTGCTCTGACATGCGACCGACCGGTACATTGGTGTCGCCCACCCTTACATTCGGTGGGTGCATAGGGTAGAAATTAAAATGAGCCCTCCCTTCACCATGCTGGAGACCGCGAGGTCATTGACCCGAAGTCGATTTTGCACCTCTGCAGTTCCCGGGAGCCGATCTGATATGCTTTGGCGGTTGCATGGATTTAGTTATTTGCCGTTCGTGAGTGCAAATTGGCTATTCTTATCTTGGGGGAATGGAATGAATTGTTGCTATATATTTTGAAACGCTATGTTGGACTTCTTAATGGATTTTTAATGTCAGAGAGGAAACTCTTAATGAAGTACCCGTTTGTTTGGTCTTGGTAAATTTTTAGGTGACTGTAATTAGTTCTGAAGGAATAAATCTAGAAAATACACTAACAATCTTACTTTTCCGCTGTAATGTTTTCTCTCAATTTTGAGTAAATATACTGGGTCGATGGAAGTATTGATTCAAATTAATTTTGTTTTTCATAACTTTTCTATATATGAAATTACGTCACAGAAATGACTTCTGAATATTACGAGAGTCCATTATTTTATTCGCCATAATATATTTTCTTTCGTTCAGAAATCGTTAATCTATCGATTTAGATACGTTGTTAATGCTTTAATTTGATATATAAAAAGTAAAATAGAATAATCGGATTACGAAACATTCATAAGCAAATTATATTCTTATGTGTCTTTCTAGGTTTGTTCTAAGAATGTCTCGAATGATTTGCGCAGAATTGAGATTGGTATGAGAAAGCGACCCAACATGACCTCATGAATGTATGTCATCTGCCGTCAATGTCATCTGCCACCAGCTCAAAATGTGTGTCATTTACATTATCTGTTGGCACTGGTGTCGTAGAGCAGGTACAAAATGGAGCAGGTTGATGCAAAATGAGGAAAAAACTTCAGCCTTCGATTTCCTCAACCACGAAACGCAACTCATGACTCGCCTTACAAGCGTAAATATTACTTGTAGTCAATCCAAAACCTTGATAAATTGTAAAGGGAATCACTTAGCAGTTCTGATATGAATTTTTAAATATTTCTATTTTTAAATATTAGAATACACACGTTAAACTTAAAAATAATTCTGAACAAAAGTACTTCTGTATTGTGATGATTGATACGCTATCCAAACAATCTCGATCGGATCCAAGGTTCGTATTCCACGATTGACATCTAGTTGTTTGAACTCATTTTTGTCAATGTTATGTTCCTGGTGAGTATTGGTTCTGATTTTAATGATTTTACCACGAATTAAATATTATGTGTCCATCTAATTTTAAATAAATAAAAAATTATATCCTGTTCTTTTGTAAACGCATCACTTGAGAACGGCTGGACCAATTTGGCTAATTTTGTTACAAAAGGTTCGTAATTGTCAGAATTACGTTTTTTAGGGAAAGAAAAATTGGATAAGTTGCCCGAAAATATGGAAAATTCGGGAATAACTGAAAGTGGCTATTTTCAATGGGGTTTTTGTGTGAATTCAAGACCATAACTCACGATTCGAACGATGGATATGCATTTTTTTGTTTTGTTAGTTATTGTCCTGGAAAAGTTTTCAGGAAAAAAGTGGGACAATTACAAAGGAAAGTCGCAAAATTCGGACAAACTGCAGATTTTTTGTATGCACTCTCGATCATAACTGCCGATAGGAACGACATATTTGCTTTATTCTTTTTTGTTTCATTGTAATTTGGACAGGACAACGCCTGTCGGGTCAAATAGTTTTAAATAAATAGCACAACCTGGTTTAACCAGATTTTGAGGCCGGGAAGAACAAGGTCTTGATCTTTTGCTAAAAGATCGTCCTTAATTGAAAGTAAATTTCATGTTTCTTTCAAAGGATAAGTGATTTAAAATTTCATTAATTTGAACGACTATGGTCACCTAGAATATGAAGTTTTTACACTCTGAATTAGAATAATTATTTTTATTTACTGTAATAAAGTAGATGTCTCTCCATCTCGCATCTTCAATTAGTGCGTTGAAACGTGACACACATCCGTAACAGAGGTTCTGGAATTAGTTAAATTAGCCAGATATTCGTCAACGAGCATGTATTGCTGATGGCCATTTGACAAAATACTGAAGTAGCCGAGATATTCTTATACTCTACTTTCAATCAGATAATACGAATTAATAAAATTTATGTTAGATTCGCATGTGAATTTAATGACCACGTGCTTTTTACATCAGGAAAATTTGAATGACATTCATTTCTGTTGTTTTCTTTCATTTTGGTTTATGAGTATTCAGGAAGGGGGTGCGAGTACCCCTTCCTGCCCCCCCCCTTGACTACGCCCATGATCACAGTCATGCGAGGAAAGCTTAGACACCCAGATATTATAGTAATGTAAACATCGAATGCTATATGTTAACTTAAATTCATTTGGATTTGAGATCTGTAAAAGACAAGCGAAATCTAATGTTGGCTCATCAAAGAAATGAAAGGTTTTGAAGATTGTCTCGTTTTCGCATAAAGCAGACTCATAAATTATCTCGACCCGTCAAGAACAGCAAACTGCTTTTGAATGTGGAGAAATCTATTGCGAATATAAACGATCAAATTATCTTATTCTGCCGACGGAATTGAATTCATGGTTGGCACTATGCAGTAAGAAATGACTCAGATATGATTTATAGATCTAAGAAAAGACTATGTAAAATCAATTCAAAGAAATAATATTTTCTGTGAATGCGATGTATTAATCAAATGATCTTATTTTAGGAATGCTTCATTATAATTTTGACGCGTGTTAGAACTGTCTTACTTCCTCAAAGGGTATTATATGACACAATAAAGTAAATACAAAATTACATTACTGGAATTTCTGGAATACAATTTCCTGGAAAAACAGTAAAAAAAACTTCGTATGACCATATAGAGGACAACGAGGACTGTTCTTCCCGTAAGCAAGTGTTTTACCAGGTTTACCTCATGATAAAGGATGTGCAAACTTTTACGGAACTAAAATTCGTGTAGAGTCCATCTTTTATTAGGCCGCAAGCCTCTAAACAGTTTTACAATGATCGTACAGAAACTGTATGGGGTTTTTTCGTCCTGATTTTTAAATCACATTGATGTCAGGTGGAGAAAACGAAAGAAAATCAGCCTATAAAAATCTATGAAATCTCATCATATCTAACCAACCATTATTATTATTATTATTATTATTATTATTATTATTATTATTATTATTATTGTATTGCTATCGAAACTAATCTTATGCGACATAGAAAGTGAGAGGAAAGAATTTCAACATCAAAGTGCAGCAACATATATATGTCCTCTTCTCTCAATTATCGAAAAATTTCTATCAGGTAATCAATATAAAGGAGACTTACCTATTTCTATGTATACACGAAAAAATAGAATATTCCTGTTATCTTTACTAAGATAAAATGAATGCATGGTAATCACAATAATGGGGTATTCACATGATTGTATTCAAATCAAAATGGGCTTTAGATATAGTACAGAAAAAAACAAAAACATTATACGTAGGTATATTAAATTGGTGGGGCTGAGTTCCCGTGCGCTCAACAAAACGTATTACATTGGTAAGTGGATGACTGCAACTAGAGTATTCGTTAAGCACCGTTGGGAAGCACGGAAAACTAATGGTCAGGGTAAGAATAACAAGCAAATTTCCCCTCCCTCTAGGTTTTCTCCCTTCCCTCCCTCGGGATGACGTGGAACTCCGAAGTGCTGACTTGGGGATTTTCACTCGAGCGGTTGCGCCTTTGCTTTCGATTATATTAAATATGATTATATTAAATAACAAATCTCTATTGTGCTTTTGTAATTTCGGGTAACACAAAACAATTACTTCCAGTCATTGTCTTTCATATTGCAACTGTGCTGGTGTGTTTGCTAATAGAAAATGTTTATGGAAGGGATCAAAGACGTAACTTAAAGCATTAAAAATTGTATAGATGCGATGGGCTTGCAGATGGAGGACGGAAAGGATTGTCTCAACTTTTAAGTTTGAATTTCCCGCCCATGTCAACGAACCAATAGCCATATCTCGATAAGTATGATCCCTTAAGAATGCACCAGAGACCCCAAGATTGGTGAAAGAAATTAGTGGAAATTTAAAGCAATGATTATAATCGTGTTTGGTGGCATAGATAAATTTTTAATTCGAGAATTACTTATTGGACCCATAGCAATTTGAAGACACGTACTTGACCTCATATACCAGTACTTTTTGCCTTCTAACGGGAGTCCGAGGTCTTAGGTGCAGATCGTGTTTAAGGCAGTTCCCCCGGTTCGCCATTTCACGCTGTGGTCTTGGTGTTTAGAGCGTGCTCCGGGAGGGGACGGAGTCAAAACTGGAGAAACAGAACTCGCGAGGCGGGTTATTCCCGTATGTGGTGGTGACGTTACAAGGCCGTGTCACTCTCCGCTTAGGACCCGCACCATAAGACGACATTGACTCTCATTTTTTATCAATAGGAATGGTACTAATATATCACACTAAGCATAACTAAGGTAAATCTGTCGAGAATAAAATTTCTTAAACATATAGAATTTGTATAAATGTTGTATACAGAGGGCTATGCTGGTGACTTTCGAACTTACAGACGTGTCCGCTAGAATGAGCGGTCATGCGCGACTCGGAATACTGACATTCCATATATATCAACCATGGGAGAAGGATTAAACATTATTTTCATTCTCACAACCTGAAAATATATTGAAAACAAAGTATTTATAGGTTTGAACGATACGCTTCGCTTATTGAGCGCTTAGTATTTTCTTTCAGTCTGTATATCGGTCCATACATAATTATGTACAAACTCAAATAGAGTTGTTAGAACTATACGTATTTAGTACGTTTTCTTAGAGAATTGATTTTTTATTTTGAAAAATTATAAATGGGAAATCATAATACAAAGTATAGAATTTAAGAAACTAGCATGTGGTAGGTAATGACTGAACTGGGAAAACGAGGTAGTTATCAATAATTTGAATATTTTATTTGATCCCTTCAGTTATCTTTCGGTAATTCCTACACCGCAGTAATTCGAAAACTTTAGTAGTCAGGTGGGTTTCGAATTACCGAGGTTTCCCTGTATTTAACTACCTGTCGACAGAACTCCCTCAACAAAGCGTTCAGAATCACCGAAATCCAACGGTCGAATTCCTCTCTCACCTCCTCGAATAAGTAACACAACTCCTTTTCAAAAGATCATTCAGAACAAAGCGAGAAGAGTGGGTGCAGTCCCTCTGTATATAAGCCGTTATATATCCCTCCTTACATACTTCGCACGTCACCTTCGTTTTAAGCGGTAGTTGTTAAAGCTTCCAAACAGCCCTCAATCGCTTTCGTGAACGTGCTCGCGCATAAACCGGCGCCACTTCGCGCTGCCACCCCCGACATTCCGTGCGATCTTCACCCGCCTTCGTACCTTCCTCTGACTTTGTGGGAGTCGGAAAGCCCTTTGCTTGAGGAGGAGGGGCCGTGAGGGAATTCGGTGTTCGTCGTCTTGCCCACCTCCACCCCCACCCCCACTATAGCTGAGGTCTTTGTGACGCGGATGATCGGTGGAGGCGGCGTACAGTGGGCTGGTATCCTGTAGGAAAAGCGTTTTCTTTTTAATTTTAGTACTTGTAAATGGGAAATGCAACGTGCTATCTACATGGGGCGATAGGAGGTAGGAATTGGGTGGTACGGACAATTGTTAGTAGATGGGCCGCTTAGCTGGGTTTACCAACAACTTGGGCCACTTGGAGGTGTTAAAAGGATTAGTTAATAACATTTATTAATGTTGTCTTTCACTTGTTAAATTGTTGGCAGTGCCCTTATTTACGACAACATGTATTAATAACGTTCAAACACTTTAATCGCTCATACTTTTACATAACGTTTCGGGGATGTATGTTCCCCCTCTTCAGATGTATTTTATATTTTCTACAAAAAACATACATAAATTATCAGGTATATCTCATCACTAATTTCCAGTACATTGTTACAAATATTCAACTTACATATGTGAGAAAGTACAAACCTGAGCGTTCATATTTATTAATTTATTTTTTTATATATTATCATTTCTCGCTGACTTGCATCAGTAATCTTGCCGCGTGGAGGCCGGCCCTGTCTACTATCAGCTTCTGTCTACTATTTTCTTCTTTTATTACATTATTAATTACAAGCATTATTAATGACATTATTTCCTGTAGTTCATTATAATTGTTTCCTTTACCTATCAACCTGTGCCATTCATTCGATGTATAAGCTCCTGTTTTTTTTTTTCATTAATTGTATCAACCATCCTCTTTCTTCAGTAGTTAGTAACAGTAAGAGCTAGTGATAGTAGGAGGATTCACTTTTCAATTTTCACAACTTCATAATCTAGGACATTGAAGTGTAAAGTTACAAATTTTTTTCTGGCCCCATCGAGAATTCAACCCTGAGCGACTCAGAGGGAGGCAAGCATTCTAGTCTCAGCCTCCAAAGGGCCTGAAAAGCGTTTTCGCAAATTCAATTGTTACTTTTCGTTCATTTGACGGAAGGAGATTTAAATTGTGTGCGGATGATGTACGGATGATGACCTCTGTGATCGGAGCTGAGCCTGTCTCTTNTTTGACGGAAGGAGATTTAAATTGTGTGCGGATGATGTACGGATGATGACCTCTGTGATCGGAGCTGAGCATCCCGTGTTCGATTTCCAACTCGCTTCCATTTGTACGTGAACGTTACATATGCCCATCTTTACGTATAAGTGAACGGAAGAAATATTTGTATGCTCAGAAAGGTTGATATTTAACTTGATTTAGTTTTGGTGTATTTTCACTGACAGAATTTTCTGTAAGTAGTTTTCATTGACCAACAGTTCACAATTTGAAGTACTTTTTAAATCATTGAAATACTTTTCCTAGCTTTGAGATCCTTTTCTTTCTATCTTGAATAACAATCTATAATACATGATAATAAAGTATGTAAGATATGCGTTTCTTGATAACAATACAAATACATCCATCGTCTAAAAGGACGAATGTATCTATCTCGATTACATCATAGACGTATTTAGCGAAATCGAATGTAAGTTGAACGTTGCAAATAATGATTCTGTAAGGTTTTTTTCATGTCTTTCAATCACTTTTTGTTGATCCCAAAAGTTGATTATGAATACTGTCACGCAAATCATTGATATCAAGCCACATTATTGTATTAATGACAGATCAAGTGACGAAAAATGTGGACATCGCAGTAGTTTCTGAACTTGATTTTAAAAACACGTGAAATTTTTTAGGTTGATGATAAAAATTACATGCATGCCAACATTCAGACCTATATTAGTTCTTCTTCAGGGCTTATACTAATTTTGAAATTCCAAGTTTAAAATAAATTGCTGCACTAATTCTTTGTGAGTGAATTGTTGCAGTTGCTTACCTTTCCGTCCTGTAAAATGTAAGGAGAATAGAAAATGATTTTAGCCCACTGTATGTGATGGGGTTTGGGGTGCATCGGCCAACGCGACTAAGCGGCGCCAACCCCCCAACCACTCCCCAGGTGCGCGGGTCGCTGCTTAAGTCAGCGCCACGCGCAAACACGCCCCTTCGCCCGGAGCGATCGCCTGTCCCAGACCCCCGCGACTGATGCGCCACTCCGCGGCTCCGGCACGTTCTCGGCGCCACCCAACACCCCCGCGTCACTAACGCACCCAAGGGTTTTCATCCTCCACCCTCCTTCGACATCTCCCTTCCGTACGCTTTCTCTCGGTGTTTGGCACACGCTTTCTTCAACCCACCATCTCTGTTCAACGACGATCATACTCTTCTACCTCCATGTTTTACACCGCCACAAGAAGGTGGATGAAGTTAGTGACGTCGATGGCATTGTCCTACAGTAGGGGTCGACAAACTCCAGCCCACGGGTGAAATCCAGCATATGACCATCGAACTAAGAATGCATTGTACAATTTCTTTTTTAAGTCATGGTAAGTAATAATTAAGTCATGGTGATAATAATAATAAATTTACTGTCAAAAAAGCAGTACAAACTGTGTATGACCACGCGGAGAACTAATTTACTCTCCGGAAACAAGGAAGGAATCCCATCAATTCCAATCAAGGTCTCTATGCCAGAGGCGGATTGAAAATTTCAGCACATAAGCACAAATAGTTAGCTACGTGTTAACATATCAACAGAATACCAACAAATTTGTATTTAATAAAACGCAGAAAAAAATAGTTCGCAAGTACGTAATATTACTTATTAAACTATAGATTATTCGGAATATATTGTTTATAAATAGTAACTATTACAGTAACTCGTACTTCGAGACTAATTATTACAACAGACCGCTCCCCTACGCCTAGAGAGCATGTGTATAAAATCCTCCTCTAGCGGAAGGAAAACCAGAGAAAAAACCCAGGCCAGGATTTCACTCTTTTGGCATTTACTCTAGAACCGCATACCAAAAAAAAAAAAATGAAAACAGCGATGAAAACAAAATAAACGACAGGCCACAACGAACTAAAATTGCTTAAAAGAAGAAGCAAGGAAATTAATTTCTTCAATTATATTTTTGAGATTGGTAGCGAGAAAACCAGTAAATGACAAGGACGATAGAGGCACGAGTAATATACGAAATACATCCATGATATGAATGGGAATTTTATAAGGGTTAGTTTATCACACGTGTGTCTAAGGTACCTAATTCAAATTTTTTTCTCCCAGCAGCTCTGAAAGCTACCACATTTTACATAGATTGAATAACACGGGGTAATTGGTAATTCTTTGTACTAATTTTTCTCCTATTATCACATATAGACATAAGTTAGAGGTTTGCATATATAAATCATTTTTACGCTAGATAAGAAAGTGATATTATTTTTCGTTCTATAATTCTGTGTGGATTATTCGCAGAGTTTCAACTTAAGTTTCTCCAAAATCACATTGGAGCGTTGGTTGTCACCTCAACCTAACACAATGTGAAAATGGAGGTTTACCTTTCCATCGACGTCATATCCGGATGTTTAGAGGGCGTGTCCGGAGACTATCGAAGTGGAAACGGATCTGGAGGGATTGGAGATAAGGCTGCAGTCGTAAAAAGGACAGGGTCGAAACACCAAGTGGGTCATTTTCAAGTCCCTCTCCCAATGTTGATGCCGGCGTTCTCACGTTTCTGCGTTTTGTTTACATCATTAGCATGCCTTTTCGATAAGACTTTGTTTTCCTATATCGATTTATTTTAGTCATTAAGGGGTAATGAGAGTCAAATCATTCAAAAGTCCAATTATCTTTTTACTTTCCGAATGGGCAGAATGTATAAGGAAAGTATTGTAATCGGTCAACAACAAAAATTCGAGATCTTTTCGGTACTTTACGAATCGACTCCAGGAGAGTCTATATTAAAATTTTGGCGATGATGTCCAATGTCCCATGTGTGTGTGTGTGCGAGTATGTATTTATGTATGCTAAGAATCTTGTTCCCCTGATAACTCACGACCGAGTTATGCATCGAAACCAAACTTCAGATTCGACTTTGAATGCATTGGGAATAAGAGACTGGACAGCACATACTGACTTCATTTATACACCTCGCTCCACTTCTGGTTTCTTAAAATTCAAAAGTTTTCATGTATGAATATAAACATTTTAATTGTCTACTTAATTTTGTTTGTATTTAAAATATTTTGTATGTTTCTATTATGAATAATAGTAATTACTAACGACAATATTGTAACAAAAGTGTTATTTGGGATGAAAGTAATATTAATGTGAACTCGATTGATTCTGTTTGCAAGCAGCGTGGTCTTCCTGCATTACTTCATTGCCTTACATCATGACATAGATGGCAACTGCGGACAGCTCTTCATGAATAAACCAATGCAAGTTAAAACCACATTAGAATGCCCATTGACCTCTATAAAAATATTTTTTTTAATCTATTGATTTTTGACGACAATTAAAATAAATATTCATTTGAAAGATATGAATAGTAATTTGTTTTGATAATAAATTATCTTCTCAAAAGATACAATATATTAAATGCAAATAGTAAATATGCCATGTATTGTAAAAAAATCCATGAGTTGTTTTTCAATAGTTTACATCGAAATAAGCATATATCATTGGATCCATTTATATAAATTTTAGACATTCAAAATGCAGAATAAAAAAAAATCGTTTCTGCCGGGGACATATATCCTTTAATATATGACTGAACATGGAAATTTTCGCAACTACTAAAACGAAGATAGGCAAGACAAAAGAAGTCACGTGTAATTGTGGGAAGGAAGATTCATCGAAACATCAATAGTGGGATTGCAGAAAAAAACTAATTGAAACTGTGAAATTCAGAGTTTAGAAGAATTTACTTTTAAAATTTGGAATAATACAAAATGAAAGATTCGAGATAAGTTTGTATTCGAAGTGCGCCATCCTATACGAATTCCTGGGTTTACATTTGACAAGAGAAATGTATGTTTCATTGAGAACCTTAACGAGACCACGCAATAACATTGCCAAATGGAAATCCATAAATCATTCTCCAACACTATTAATTGCATAAAGCATTTTGTCAGTATCGTAGATGAAGTCCAGAGATATCAAAAGTTATTCAAAAGAAAAAACTCGAATAGCTCATAGACGTCTTGAAGCAGCTGTGATGTAAATTAACCGAACTTGACATATTTTCATTACATTCGAATAATATTCACTACCAACAAAACAGACAAGGGCATAAAGTTTATCGTTTCAATAGCGTAGGGAATCTGGAGCACGTATACCATCTACAAAACAGCAAGTATAAAATATATAAAAATGAATTTACTCACCGATCTTTTTTTCGGAATTTATATTTATGTCACTTTTTGTACAACGTTTCGACCTTTTTTTCCAAGCTTTTATTCTGCTTCCCTTGTCAGTACGTTTGGGTCAAATCTCGCAACAGAATTTTACACCAGTTTCCCCCAACCGATTGAGCTGAAATTTGGAACACACACACACACACATATATATGCCTTGCAATAATATGGAGTTTAACTCAAAAAGTGTTTTAAAAGTTTCTTATTACAATTTTATTTGTATAATAAAAGGTCTTTAAGTTGGGTAAGATTACTACAACAATTGGTGTATATAAAAATAATAGTTTTGTAGGCGGTATGTAATAGTTTTGTAGGCGGCTATACCCTGAGATGAAGATAAATCAAGCATGGTGAAATTTCGTGAAATGGTATTATGATCGCCAATTTGAAGTCCACGCCGTCTGGGATATTGAAATGGTCTCATTCATTTTAGGTGAAAACCCTATGTCAGTAATATCGATTAATTGATCAAATGTGTCACTATGGGGTTTTTGCAGGGGAAATCAAATTTTATGAATCGTTTTCATCAAATTTCATGAAATTGTGTGAAAAAGCAGGGAAGAGATCAATTCAATGTCCCAGACGACACGGATTAAGTTCTTCTGGTATAAATATAAAAGTTTTTAAGGGAATTATCTGGCAATTTTGTGAGGAATCAGTATTCATTTCAGAAACTTTGAGGGATGGTGGATAATATTCTAATTTTTGTTTAGGAAAATATTGAGACACAAACACACAAAAATAAGGGAAAATTTTTTTTTCTTAAAATGACGTTGATAAATCCATTTAATAACATTTATGAATGCAAAGTTTAAAAGAATCGAGCTCAATTGATTCCAACCACACATGTACAGGTTCGTCAGGGTAGATGAAGAGATTGGTGTAGAATTTCAAAGATATTTCTCGCATGCGAGTTCCTCAACTGAGTCCAGTGGATTATACTAAACGTTTCCAAGCTTTTATTACAAGCAGTGGAAATAATACTGGACAACCATTGATAACATTGTTATATATAAAAATAATTGTCTATGAAGCTGTCAGTAAATAATTATTTTATTTTTGTATGCTCGTTTTGTGTGCTTGTTCCTCAATGTGTTACATATATTATTTTACATTGAGATTTATAACCGTAAAGCTTACAAGGTGGGGGCAAAGTTAGGATGAAGTTATAATTTTAACTTTTAAGACCAATATTTGTTATTTACAATTTACTTTAGAGAATATAATACCGGAGATAGCAATGAACCTTAGATATTCTGAGTAAAACATAGCCAGAAAAAGGTGATTTGACATTGAAGTTTGGGTACACATTTACAAAGATGTGAGGGTTTTTACATTAAGTACGCAATAACTATTTTGCACTTTACAATTTTCAATTTTTTATTCTGATTCATTTCAACTTATGGTTTATGATAATACGATGGTAAGGTGTTAACTGAATGACAATGATGATAAGGTGTTGTTACCATTGTCACATAGAAAAATGAAATTTCCTTTTTGTTTCTTTTTCAAAACAATTTCCAACAATTGTGGCAATGAGTGATTCTGAGGACAGAAATTCTTAACCTGCAGTTTCACTGATGATGACAGACCATTCTAGCAAATATCCTTCCATCTTTCAGCAGATCACCGAGGTGATTTCCATATTGCAATAGTTTTTCGTTAAAACGGCGAAGTTGCTAAAGAAAGGAAACTACTAAATCAATATGGGTTAAATTTTGCGTGAACGTACCGTAAAACACAAGAACGTCTTGCAATGTTAAATGTAGCAAATATTTTCTCCGTGTGATATGGATATTTTACCACAGTGAGAGTACATGTTTGTGTTGAGAGAACGAGCGACTGGATTCTTGGGAGGAATTGCCTTCTCCAATATACCCGACGCTCGGGGATTCCCCAGTTTAGATTACTGTACTCGTTCTATCTGCAGAAAAGTGATCTAGAAACAATATTTCAAGAAATACATTTCCTCAAACTAGGGTTTTTCTAGAATATTTTAATACATTAAATAATTTAAATTGTGTCTTTTTTATTTGCACTACTTTCGATAGCGCAAGATCTAATTCCTAGGATTGTGTCGCCATTGTTGCCAACCACGAGGAAATGAAAACATGAAGTATAGCGTCCATTCTTCAATTGCTTTTCGAAACGATACCTTATTGAAGTTGCCAGCAGCAGCTGTCGTGTGTGTGAATTAATTACGAAGTTACTAGATTAATTCTCTTCGAGTACTAAAATTGTTTGTTAGTGCATATTTCACTACCTCTCAAAATTTACTCCACACGTTCTAAAACCATTGGATATATTTTCCAGTTTCTAAATCTTTAAACGAAAGTGATGAATCGATACATTCACAAACTTCGATGCATTGATCGCAATTGAATGGAACGCGTTTTCCCTATGTCCCGGGAGTGAACCATTTATCATTGGTGCTTGTTAAGGAACGCTGCTGCTGAATGAGATCCGGTCCTGNTTTTAAAATCTTTAAACGAAAGTGATGAATCGATACATTCACAAACTTCGATGCATTGATCGCAATTGAATGGAACGCGTTTTCCCTATGTCCCGGGAGTGAACCATTTATCATTGGTGCTTGTTAAGGAACGCTGCTGCTGAATGAGATCCGGTCCTGCTTTCGCGTGCGACGGCGGCAGACGGAATCAGATGCTGCGGACTGCTCGTCTCTGCAATTAACTTGAGTCCAGCACGCGCGGGATGATAAGATACGGTCCTCACGCTCACGACGTAGAGATGGTCTCGGGAGAGATGTGCCCTAGGTTGTATGTTATGCCGCATTTTCACGATGCCAATAAGAGAGCCAATCGTTGGCTTCGCGTGGACTCCACTGACTTGACTTTAGATGCCAATGACCTTCGCAATTGGTATGCTAACGAGTTGTCCTGCGGAGTAGACTCCAGCCAACAGTGGGTGTCCAATACCTCCCTCTGACCACCCTCGTCCAAAAGCGTTTCTTGAACTGGCGACATGTTCCAGCTACTACTGTACTAACAGCGCCAATGCGCATCTTATGAACAGATCGTTATTTGGAGAAGCCAACTATTGTCTTCCATTCATTGGAAGGCAAATGTTGGCATCCTTATCGGCGTCGTGTAAACGAAGCATTAGGAGAGTAAAGATTTCCATTNAAATGTTGGCTTCCTTATCGGCGTCGTGTAAACGAAGCATTAGGAGAGTAAAGATTTCCATTCTCGATTGATACCTCTCGATAATTGTGAAAAGTTTCAACTATCCGTATTTTCTGCTATAAAACCGATTCGACTTCGAGATGAATATATCGATAATAAATATTCTGGTTTCATTCTGTTATATCTGGATATACAGTTTTGAAGCCCTAAATTGGGGTCAGAGGAAAAACTCGTTAGCAAGCGAAGCGAGCCAATTAAATTAAATTAACAACAAATTTATACAACTACATTTTTGAAATTCAATTTTGATTTTTTTATTAGCTTTCAAAGCGTCGCCCTGAAGGAATACGCCCGAGCTTCAAAATTCGGCACATGCTAAGTGCACCACCATGAATTGTTTTCAAAATTTAATTTAGATAACCTTGAACGAACATATTTTGATTTTCTCATGTGACTCAATAATTTTATGGCCAAACTTTATAAATTAGCACAATGTGTTTTCAAGGATTGGTCCCTCTACACCTATGAACATCGTTTTCGCAATTCAAATAAGATTTTTTTATATTTTCTTTCGAAGCATTTTTTATTATCAGGCGCGCTGTGATGAGACCGAAATGTTTAGAGCTTCCAAAATCGGTACACGCGTTTCCCAGGGTGGGTTTAAGCACTACGCGGCAATGTTCGAAATTTCATTTAGGTATATTTTAATGATTGTTAAACTTTATTTTTAGTTTTTTGCCTAGACAGTGACTCTAAGGTCCAAAACTTCGAAATTTGACACACGTGATATTCAGGGGTAGTCCCTGCCAACTTGCGAACAATTTTTTAAAAAATTTAAATATATTTCTATTTTTTTATCTTTAAGTGTCTTTGTCAGCACAAACAGGTTTTAAAACGTGATAACTTTAGGCCAGTTGAAAATGGCGACAAGCCTGGAATCGAACCCGGGACTTCTGCATTGATCGCAGGTTTGTTAACCACTACACCACCCGTTTGCCTTCCGAAATTGTACATCATTTCCACCCTGACCTGAACCTCGAAACTGAGACAAATATTCCCTTACAGGAGATAAGTGGTTAACACCCCTGCGATCAATGCACGAGAGCCGTGTTCGATTCCCGGCTCGTCATCACTTTCACCTGACCGAAAATTATCACAATCTTCTCCACGTGTAGGACGCACGGAAGATATTATTGTGTTTACTTCTCGTTTGATTTTGTTGGCGGTAAGAACGTGAAATCTAGATTTTCCCAAGAAATCAAAGTGACTTAGCCAAGCACTGTTCTTAAAATGTGTGCCGTTCCCAGGGGTCGATTTTCTGCACTCATATTGGTTAATGGTTCATGAGAGATGATTAAGATGTTTACCGTTATATTTATTTATGGTTTCGAGGGATCCCCCGATAAGAGATATAATTTTAGTTTTCACATTTCACATTCTTTTGTCTTCTATTTATAGATCTTTATTTTGCTCAGATTTTCCACTTCTCTCAGTGTTAAATTGGCATCATCAGGAACGAATACCTCAATACCATTATTAATATTAATATCATTTTAATATATTATTAACGTAAAACGTTGCCCACACGTCGTTCAGTGTTGACTGAAAACGAGTGAATTGTTTTCGTAAGTCGTATGTTCTCTCCCTGGAGCATCTCTACCTAAGCGCACTGGCAGCCGCGGGTCGCGTGCTGCGTGTCGTCTCCTCAAGGTTATTTCCGCTTCGTGCGCTTCTAACCTCACTTTTCCAGCGTTTTGCGGTATCTCGTCCATATGAGTTCGTTTTCTGCCCGAGTACCCCATTTCTTCGAACACACTTCTTGTCCACTTTGCTCCGTTTTTATTCTCATTAGCCATTTAGCGGGTGAATTCTATATTTTTACTCAAATGCTTCTGTAGTTACAGACTTCTTTACAGTCACGACACTTTTAAATTCCTTTCAGCAATTATATTCAAAATTAAAAACAAGATTCTTGTGTTTGGCTAACAATGGTATTTATCAATGGTGGTGTTTGATGAGCTATGTAAAACAGAATTTCTATCTACATTTTCTTAATTTTTTAAAGTTGGTATTACGTGTCACTGCCGTAAGCAAAGGACGAATAGTAAGACCTCGTAGAAACGTTAGCGCTAATAAAATGACAAAACTAAAAGATATCTTTTATTTATATTTAATTTAAGTATTATTTATATATCACAAATATATCGCGATGAAAGCTGGATATTTTTCACGTGGCTCCAGAGGATCCTATAGCTTTGAAACAATTCGCTTAATAAACTCTTTCAAACCTATAGATTACACTTATACAATATATAAAAGCGAAATTATGTCAAAATTTCAGTTTCCAGTGAATATTAATTTTATTTCTGCGACGATTAATGGATCAGTCGTTCAGGATAATGCACCAAACATTTTCACCCTTTAATAAGTGAAATATTAAAAAAAAATTAGGGATTTGCTTTCAGATATTTAATTTAGAAACAATTACTTACAAAATTTGAGATCACTGGTTATGGCGAAAATAGTTAACTACACCGTTAACGCAAACGGTCAAAACATAATATTATTTCAACCCTTTTTACGTGAATTCATCCTTTTAAAATGAAATTTTGAAACATCCCTTCTTATAGAACATAGTTACGTTACAAACACCTTGTTACGATATAAAAAAGAACCTACTGTTCCAAAGTGATGTTTCTAGCTTCAGTAGTTTAGACTNTGTTACGATATAAAAAAGAACCTACTGTTCCAAAGTGATGTTTCTAGCTTCAGTAGTTTAGACTGTGCAGTCATGAATCACCACTAGGCTTATATAGATTTATAGATGATTGCTTAGTTAATAAATAATAGACTTTATTGTCGAAGAAGCAGTTACAAACTGAGTATGATCACGTGGAGGACAATAAACGAATTTACTCTCAGGAAGCAAACATGGGAGCATCCCATCAATTCCGATCAAGGGCCCTAAGGCAGAGGCAGATTTAACATTTCAACACACTCCTAAAAATAGAAATAGTTATATGAGCATAATACCAACCAACTTGTATTAAAAACACGGGAAAGTAATTTCACAAATATGTTTTTTTATCAAACTGGAGATTATTCGCAAAGTATTGATGATAAATCCTAACTATAACACTGAATTCGAGATTTATGATTCCAATAGATGCCGCGCGTAGGCGAGATCCTATCGGGTCCGAAGCATTGATGCATTGATAGCATTCTATAGCATTGATGATCAAGTGAGGCTACGTTCGCCCAGTTGTCATCGGGTACGAGCTCCTGGCGCGTGGGCATGTCGCTCTTATTATTTATGGCGTGCAGAGCGCCGTAGAGGCATCTCGCTTACGTAAGCACGCTTCTTCGTCACGGCACGCCCATGCTTTTTCTCTGCCCCCCTCCTTCCATTTAGTGACGCCTTTCTCAGAACTAACCCCTCTCTTTCCCCCAGGATGAGATCTAGTGCATCTAATTCGCGTCCCTTTTAGATTGATGGTGGCGCTGATAGCACGAACGTTCGTGATGTGAATTAAACGAGTTGGGTGCATCCAGTTTGCGTGCATGTTATTAATGAATGGGAGAATATAATTCAATGAAATACCATTCCATTCTATCTAAATGCCGTTGGATCCATAAACTGACATCCGAGAACGATATCAAACTTCTCCGAGCAGAGACGGTGAACATTTGCAAACAGGTACGTCAAATTATAAATCTGGCGGAAAACACAGGAAAAATGGCGGAGGATAATTATATTTCCTAGAAATTTGAATAATGAGAAATAAAATAAATGCATAATTACAGTTCTCTTACTCGATATTACCCAAAAGATCTAGATCTGTCCGTAATTTTTCAATAGCAGACTTTCTGCGACGGGAAATTACATACAATTAATGATCATTTTGATGAACAATCTTTTTTTTAGTTCAATTCAATTTTCGACTTGAAACTCGCCGATTTCCAAAGTATTAAACTTTTTTGGGAAAACACAATAAGTTAGAAATGAAAAGATTCAATAGTTTACGGGTATCCCTTAAAACCTGTTGAAATGCGCTTAGAGCTTTACGTTCTGACGAACTATTATTGTTTCTTTTATGTGCAACTGAAAATATTATGGTAATAATGTGTAGAATTCAAGTTTGAGAAAGGTTAAAATTTGGACGTGTCTGGACGACTGGCTCACTCCACCTCTTTTAATCCTCGTACCGGGTCCGTACCGGGGAACAAAGCTGCCGAAGTATAATGTTACCCGAATCGTGGCGCCTTACGTTAATCGTAGGGTCTGTTAACGAACTTTAATTATGAAAACAAACAAACTACAAAACAAAAAATCTAGCTTCTCATTTAACATGCGGAATTGTAGTCCTGAAAGAGTTGATTAATGTATTGAATACATATAAAACATTTATATGCCTTCTAGAATAGTTAAATATCTCTTGCGGTCTTTACTGGGTTATTATTATTATTTATTTTCATGAACTATTTTCGCAACTTGTAGTTGGATTCAGGTGAGGTGCGGGGTATACCAAGCTTGAGGGGTACCTCAAGCAATATCGTAATTTAAAAATCTTCTGACTATTCTACAAGTGTTAAGGATGGCTGCTTTTTGTAAAGTTTGAAATATGTTTTTTGGGAGATGAAACCGTTTGATGCTCAGATGCAGACCGAGAAGGGTGACTCCTCTGGTGGACAGGACTATAGCAACTATATATACACACTACATATTCCATAAGCGAAGAATTTCTGTTTTCAAATCTTCATATTTTTTAATTTTATCATTGTAAGTAGTTTGTAGGTTCCCTAGAAGCAAAAAATAAGGATTAATTGGCATATATGCCAAATATAATATGATGGATGGCCGTATATTAAGTATGGTAAATGCCCTGCGGGAGCCTATAAATGAAACGATTTTGATGTTTTTATTAGCATTAACCGTTATATATTATATCCTGAGAATCTGCTACTCGAATTACCGGGAATTACAGTTGTACCAACGTGATATGTTGTTCTCAGTATTACCAACGTGATAAAAATACTTTAATAGGGTTCGGGGTTTATGCAGGAACCACATAATCCCTATCTTCTTGCTGCAAGACTAACTCAAGAGAAGTGACTTCACAGAACATGTTATGTGCTGAGAGGTTATGGTGACATTAAATTTTTCAGATGGGGATGAGATATTAATTTCCAATACACATACAGTACAATACAATATATGTAATATCACTCACTTTGAATTGTTACACTTCCAGCATAAAAATAACACACAGTAATTATAGGTTAGGCACTGTATTTTCATATATATCAAATACACAACTCTCATTTTTGTGGAAAAATACAATAAAGAAACTTTTATATACATACAACTTTTACATTATTTTATCTTACTTCAGCTTTTCTCACATAGCATTCTGTTTTTTTTCTGAAATTCACCGATGGTTCATGAATATTTAAACATATATATCAAATACAGTAGAAGCCATCGTAAAATATTCCTTTAACTTAGCTTTAGCTTATGCGTAGCTTATAACGGAGCAACGAAAAGAAATAATAATAAAAAACAATAATTTTTATCTGAAAATAAGTCTAATACAACGAACACTTTACCACGTCTGTCAATTATTCCTTGAAGGAATAAGCAGCAAACCTGCAGAAATTAATATTTTTTTACACCAATGAATGTAAGCCATACACACAAACCAGGATAATCTAGTTCTGATTCAATTGATTGATTCAAGAATTGATTCAATGTAAATTTATACATCTTTTTCAGTACAAAGATGATGAAAGTAATTTTTACCTAAGAAGAAATACATTGTACAAATATCTATTATATTTTTGAATTTTTGTAAACCTCGCAGCACTACACTCCAATACAAATTATAGATAATATCCCACGAGAAAATCCCTGATCTGAACTCTGGAAATAGAGAGTCAAATAGTGCTACTAGCTGAAACGATTGTTACTTGTATGTAACATCTGATGATGACCCTGAGGTCGAAACGCTTGTATTGTGGGTGTTGGTTACTACCGTATCTACGATGTGTGTAATTTTCTTGAGTTTGTCTGTTGAATAATATTTGGTCTGTTGTGATGGATTATCTTGTCGGTGAAGATTGATCTTTCAAAATAAATTTTGTACATGCTATGCTCTAAAATTGATTTTGGGAAGTACTTGTAGTACAGGACAGTGTCTTCTATTAGTTCATACTTCCCGTAGAGTTTAATAATGATAATATTAGCAACCTGATAGTGCCTGTGGGTGTAATTTGTCTTTGCTAATAGAGTGCATCCTTCTGTGATGTGTTGTATAGTTTCTGGTTTAAATTTGCATCTCCTACATTTGTCATGGAAATGGGAAATGGCCAGAAGACTTCATAAAGATTGTGATCACAACGATTCCAAAGAAGACTGTTACAAGAAAATTTAATGAATACAGAACAATCAGTTTAATTGTTCATGCTGCTAAAATTCTGTTGAGAGTCCTAAATCGAAGGTTGAAAAGTGTAATGGAATAAAATGCTAGTGAGGAGCAGTTTGGTTTCAGGCAGGGAAAAGGAACAAGGGATGCCATAGGACTGCTGTGAACGGTTAGTGAGAGATATATAGAGAGAGGAATAGGAATAAGTCTGTGTTTAATAGAAATTATGAAGGAGAAAAAGGTGGATGGAAGGAAATAAGATTAATATGTGAATTGTATTTAGACCAGAAGGCAGCAGTAAAGATAAATGAAAATAAGACTGAATGGGTTGAGTTGGGTGAAGGGGTTAGACAAGGATGCTGTCTGTCACCTATTCTATTTAACATTTATACCAAAGACATGATAAGTAAGGTATTAGAAGAAAGGGAAGAAAGTAGTAGTATTGGGGGAGTAAAAATAAGATGTATCAGATTTGCTGATGATATGGTGGTTTTAGCTTAGGAGACAAGGTCGCTACAGAGATTAATAACGGGGTTGGAGGAGGATATGGAAGCATAAGGAATGAGAATAAATGTTGGCAAGACTAAAGTGATGAAGATAAACAATGGAGACGGTATTAAAGTAAAAACAAAGAAAAGCGAAATAGAGAAGGTGAACACCAACAGCTACTTGGGAACTCTCATAACAGAGAACTGGAACAGTTTGGGGGAAATAAAAAGAAGGATAGGAATGGCAAAGGAAGTTTTCAACAAGAAGAAAAGGTTATTGTGCAATAGAAGATTAAATGGCGCNATATGATGGATGGCCGTATATTAAGTATGGTAAATGCCCTGCGGGAGCCTATAAATGAAACGATTTTGATGTTTTTATTAGCATTAACCGTTATATATTATATCCTGAGAATCTGCTACTCGAATTACCGGGAATTACAGTTGTACCAACGTGATATGTTGTTCTCAGTATTACCAACGTGATAAAAATACATTAATAGGGTTCGGGGTTTATGCAGGAACCACATAATCCCTATCTTCTTGCTGCAAGACTAACTCAAGAGAAGTGACTTCACAGAACATGTTATGTGCTGAGAGGTTATGGTGACATTAAATTTTTCAGATGGGGATGAGATATTAATTTCCAATACACATACAGTACAATACAATATATGTAATATCACTCACTTTGAATTGTTACACTTCCAGCATAAAAATAACACACAGTAATTATAGGTTAGGCACTGTATTTTCATATATATCAAATACACAACTCTCATTTTTGTGNATTGAAATGTTGATGAAAGGAACACAATGCTGAGAACAGTCTAATTAAGGTCATGTGATATTATTCTAGATTTTCATGTAGACGTAAATAGTAAAATTTATGTACCTTCAGAGTAACGAAAGAGGAGAGTCAAGGTGCGGATCCTAAGCGGAGAGTGACGCGGTCTCATGCCATCACCTCTACAATCAGATTTTCCCGCCTCGCAAATGTCCGTCTATTATGATTCCTTGCCCTCCCGGAGGATGCTCATGAACAAGACCACAGCGCGAGATGGCGAGCCGAGGTAACTACCGTGATCACGATCTGCACCCGAGACTTCGGACAGAACTGCGTGGAACAGTATTTAAGTTAAAGTACGCGTCTTCAAATTGGTTTGGGTTCAATCAGTACATTTTAAATTAACAATTTATTTACGTCACAAACTGAGAGTAAATTTTTATGTATGAATTTCTCAAATTTCTTTTACCTACATAAGACACTGACATTTCATATAGCGATTGTACTAATTATAAGAAAAAATTGCCGTAATTCTATCGAAGTGAGCGGGAATTTCAAACTTCAAGTAGGTCTGTTGTGAGGCGGATACACTTTTGACTTAAGAGGGACGGTATAAATATCATTTTATATCGGAGAGCATTTATCACTTGTTAAAATCTCAAATAAATCTTAAGTTTGTATTATTATACTCATCATTCTACTGTATAAAGGAGAAATTTGAATTTTTTACGAAGGTGAACGTAAAATCTTCAGCACCCGAGAACGAAAAAACCGTACGCTTGTTTGGAGAAAACAGTGAAGACAGTATACCAAGCACTTTGCCACTGAATTAGACGGGGAATACGAAGACTGAGAAGTAAGGTGCATTAAAGTGAGTTGAGTGTCCGGGCCTACTCACATAAAATATGTCAGTATTAATTGTTAAAGGTTTTTGATTTTGCGAGACGGCGTGTTCTTATATTTAGTATTTTAATATTTGTTAAATAATATTTTATTCTACTATTTTGAATTCAGTGTTATGTATTGCCCTTATACGTATAATTTGTTGGTATGGCGAATGTACTTTCTTTCAATGAATAACATTTTTCTCATACATATTTTATTGTTCGTTCTGTCATCAGATAAATGAGTTCATTTGCAGTTAATCAATTATTATTTATTTTAAAAACATGAGTATGTGGGGTAGATGAACGGATATATGTACTCTCGTGAAGTAAAAAGGATGGTATGTAGTACAGTAAAAGTGTCCAAAATTAACTTTGAAAAATTTTCGAATGCTAATATACTCATATAACAATGAATTCAACAATGTTTGAAAATCTGTTATGGTTTTGAAAGAACAACATAAAGAGATTGTTTAGTTAAAGGAGTGACTGTCTATGGTAAGTAAGAAGGCCAGTGCAATTCTGCTATGGAGCACTTATCTACAGAGATAACAACCAAAGTTAAGAGTAATTTAGAATTAATCCTTGAACTGTAATGAGACAAAAAATTGGCAACACCGCTATCATAAAAATTATATATACCTAAGTTTACGTTTGAATAGAGTGACGCAACAGGTTAATATGTGCTAAAATTTAGCTTTTTTCATTCTGCGTTGATAGCTAAAAAACAATTTTTTATGTGGCTAATTTAAATATGTAAAAAGCACTGAATAAAAATGATATTTACATATGACGGGATCATTAAAGCTTACGCGAGGAACATTGGTATTACAAATCATCTTCAAAAAGTGGGGAAATGAAATAAAAAGTTAGATTCTTTTGAGTGTACAATGTAATAGGATATTGTGATTTTTGAAGAGCTGTCGGAGCGACCCTGGCACATGGAAATGGTTATCTGTTTAAATGCCAGCCACTCTGTTTCAACCGTAAGTATGGTCCCCAACAGGTGCATATATTAACCCCAATTAAATTAAATTAAAATAAAATTCTTCAAAAACATGAGATAACAGAGTTTTTAATCTTTTAACTCATAAAAATAATTTTAAAAACAGAAAAATATGATGTAATTTCATTAAAAATCATTTTAAAATCAATAGTCATTTGAAAATATTAAATCATAATACTACTATGCGCCATGACAAATAAAGACAAGTCATAAAATTATTAATGTTTTGCCAGATTATGAACAAGTATATGTATTATTCCTAGTATTATTTCGAAAGTTTTACTTCATTTTTTGAGCAATCAAAATGAAAATTTTGATTTTTAATATTATATATTTTTCTACTTCTTGACTTTCCTCTCGTAGTATACCATAGTANGATGAACAAGTATATGTATTATTCCTAGTATTATTTCGAAAGTTTTACTTCATTTTTTTGAGCAATCAAAATGAAAATTTTGATTTTTAATATTATATATTTTTCTACTTCTTGACTTTCCTCTCGTAGTATACCATAGTAAAGAGCATGGAACAAGCTGTAAAAGACACCTCTCCCAGCTCTATCTCAATTGGGAGTGTTCCTCGGCAGTTTATAAATTTTGCGTAGATCCTTTGTTTTGGCGTTCTGTTCAAACTTAACAGATTTGTAAATTTCAAATGGGTAGAAATGTTGACACTTACATACACGTTACAATAATGTTTGACACTTCTCTGAGTCGATATAAAGTCTACCTTCCTTCTAAATTTCATCAAAATCGAGTTGTGACAAATCGAATAAAATTGTGTTGTTTAGATGCAGACCCATAACAATAGTCATCTCCTTCATTGGCACGTATCTCGAAGGATTCACTTACGACTATTGGGAATAGTTCCCTGATTGATGAAAATACCACGAAGAATCGTGAGTACTGAGGAATGCGCTTTCTAGAGCATTGACATCTAGAGCAGTGATTCACTCTTCACTGCATACTTCGAACGTTAGAAATTTCCTTGTTCCACATTCACTTTGGAAATGTTCGATGAGATTAACCCTCGCCTGTTGGAACCCCATCCTGGACTGTGTTATTCTCCGGTTTCTCTATGGACTGGGGAATTTATATAAAGGCACATTAAGCTTGGTCCTCGGGTTTAATAATAACACTAGTGCCATATTGTTAGTGGATTTAATGATTTATATTTCTTAGTAATAATTTCGGAATAATAAAATATTACTACGTATTTTGTTAAATAACTGTTATTTCATAATTTATTGAAAACATTTTTAATATCCTTTAGATATTATTAAACTTTTTAACTATTTTAGTTCTTATTTCAAGGGGAATGCATTTTCATGATTTTAGCTTGGGCGTAGAAGTGTTAAATCCACCGCTGCCATTGGAAAATTACTAGTATTCTAAATGGAATTAAATTACTAGTATTGTGAAAAAATTTTATGTACATATAATCTATGGTTAACTATCAAATATTTCTGGTGGTTATGTTTCAAATACTAGTTGCTGTCCACTTTAAGTGGCCGCTCATTTCGGTATCAAATGTCTTTTTAAGTAATAACGTAATAAAGACATTTAAAATAATTCTTTAATGTGAAAAATTTAAGACAATCGTTTGTCAACTCAGACAACTATATTCTGAGCATAAAATATAATAGAAATCACAAAATCAAAGTCATGCAACCATGAAGAATGAGAAATCGTTTTACATCGTTCTTCATATATGAAGTGCTGTAACTTTCTTACTAGCTCAATAAGCAACAATGTGTCCTTTCATAAACCTCATGCAAAGTACTGAAAGATATGTTATTTTCAGACTTTTATCGTCAGCCCCATTGAAGTTCTTTAAGCCCAAACTTGAAAAAAATTGGGGAAAAAAACATTGTTTTCGAAAATTCATAAAAAATACAGGACGATAGTAAGAATGCTGACATTAATTTAGGTAATGTTACTAATAAGTATCTACATCTAAAAGAAGTATAAATTTGTATATGCTGCTCATATTTTTCACAATGAATTCGTAGAAAGTGAAATTTGTTTGATTTTGATATCCACGTTAAGATGAACTTTTCTCATAGAAGTAAACCAAATAGACAAAATTTATAGTCAACGAGGTCTATACAAAGAAATGTGGTCTTTGAAATGGTCTTTGTTTGAGTTTTATAGAACAAATAGGTCATGAAATATGAGCGGTAATGTAAATGCTATCAGACGCGAATATGCGCGCGCGAGAGGACAAAACTGGACGCCATACGTAGACAGTCTGAGATCATAAAAAGAATCAGTTTTGAACTCACGAGGTAAGAAAATGAACTCATAAGATAAGAAAATGAAAAAAGATTAATATTTTAAAAAATGGTCGACAACCATTTTTTTACCGTTCCTTTGGAATGATCCTGAAGGGAAAAGACATCTTTCACTTTTTAATTCAAATAATGTAGTCAGCGAAAGTAATGAAAAATTAGTGAGGGAGGTATAGTAATGAAAATAAACAGAATTTTGACTAAAGCGTGGAATGATGGTAATCGCTCTAGTTTTGAAACAGGGTACAGTATAAAGGGAAGAGGAGAGTGGGGTTGAGAATGGAGAAAGATCGAATTTTCATTTTCATGGAGATACAAATTTTCATGGGCAATGTATAACAACCCCCTAGTATTTACTCTTTTACTGACTTAATATTACTAATAATATTATTTTTTAATATCTTTTTAACAATTACTGAATAGATTTATGAAAATTTGATTATTATTATTATTATATTAATTTAATTCACTACACCAACTTGGGTTGACTATTTCGACTGGTAAAAAATAATATTAGATGTGCCTTATAGGATTTAATTGTGATGATCTGGAGATCTTGGGTCATCTGTGCTGTATATCTTTGAAGTGTTATAACTCAATTTATCTTTTTCAGCACTGTATTCTATAAATTTTTAATATTTTATTTTCGTATAGAAAACAGGACAAATTTTCTATTCACATTGCATTGTTTGATATTTTCCGTAATATGCGGTTTTTCCACAATTTCGTTTACCAGTTACCATGTAGTCCGGATAAATAAAATTGCACTTTAATTCATTGAGTCTATTAACTGGAAAAAATCTCCAGCTCTCTTAACGCTAATCTTACTCAAAGCTTTAATTACATTAAAATAAATAAAAATTTAACCAATCAACCGCCAAGGGTAGAAAAAATATGAAAAAAACATTCTATGTAACTTATCTATTTTCTTCACAAAATAAAATTACTGATTGTCAATTTTAATTAATTTTGTAACTTCGACATACTGGCTGTTACGGAAATGCAACATTTTCCGTTAGGGGTTTACCAATTTCATACTGTATTTTAAAAGGAAAAGTGTCGAATTCAATGACACATATTAGCAATACATTTGCACAAACAAATGGCTAGAAGCTTTTGGTGTATAATAAAACAGCTTTGAGAACACATCGCGAATAAAATGAGTGAAACGTGTTAGAATTATTTGTCTTTTTCGTCCAAAAAAAATGCAAGAAAATAAAAAATTCAGGGAATTATTCAAATACGGAAGCAATATTGATAAGAATATTCTGACTTAAAATTCAAAGAGCGTTTCCGCTTCATTAGACGGATATGGGTTTAATTTTACAATTTCCATCCCTACTTTTTTAATTTTAATTAATTAAAAGAAACTATTATTTGTATTATTCAGCATGATAACTTTACAATTGTGAAATCCCACCAGTCTGCAAGCGTCCGAATCATACTTCCGTGGCCATGTATTACCGTATCACAAAAACTTCCAGAGCCATTCAGTCGAGTTTTCCACAGGGATTAGAGGGCCGTATGAGAATGAGTGCATGATCCGGGTTTCTCGAGATTTCTAATTTGTCACGCGTTCTCTTCCTTTCAGTCAATGAGAGGACGGAAGCATGCGTATCAAAACCACGTCCGCGGCGCAGGATTACGTCACGTTTTCTTTGCGAAACGCATTCATTTGTTCATGTGATAACAAAATTGACACCAGATGTCCTTGTGCTCGGGAACCACCTAGAGTACCTATAAGAAGAGTAACGCTGAAGTGCCTGCTGATCTGTTGACACTTCTGATTGGTGCCGCCATTTTGTGCCTTTTTTCGTTCTTTTTACGATCCTGAAAACACGCTGTCTACACTGCAATAGTTACAACTCGAATATTTTGTCGTACTAGTGTTAAGGCTTTACATGCAGAACAACAACATTAAGTTCAAAGAAACATTTGTTTATAAATTAGTAGGCCTTTAATTTGTATGGATTTTATTTGACTCAGCAGCATTGAAGAAAGGATGCATAATATAAGAAAAGTAATATAAACATTGCTAATGATAATAAATGTCCATAAAATTTATTTAGATTTTTTTAGGCAATGATTACTGGTGATATAATGTAGAGGATTCTTTAGTGTTTACTACACTATGGGAATTAATTACCATATAAATTGCACATATGATTATTTATTAACTCGCATTTCTTCGTATTAATGGTTTTTTTTTTGAAATTTGCACAATAGAATTACAACTGTTTAAGCAATTTTTCTTACACTCAATCAAATATATTTTACATTGTGCTACCATGGTAACTATTCGTTATAATTTGAGATTTCTGGGCATCCGATAAGCCACGCCAACACTGACAAAATTTGCGCGCGTCCGTTCTCCTTCGGTTTGTATACTTACGTTACAGCGTTTCGTGGGAGTGTGAACAGGTCTTTAGGCACAAAATGGCGATCGGCGTTACTCTCCATATAGATATTCAAGAACTACCATTCGATGTGCGAGGTTGATGACGATGACTTACTTGCAAGTTAGCTGCCTCTAACTCATTACAAGATTTAGAGCACAGTGAAGACCTAAGTTTCAATCAAATAAATATTTACGATTACTAAATAATTTTTGCAGAATCATGGAATCATATTCTAGGAAATGAACACTTCACGTATTTTTTATATTTCATCTCGAAATGCTGGGCGAAATCAATTGTAGAATATGACTTACTTTTCTTTCTGGTCCAAGCTCCCTCTTTATGGGTATATTAGTGATTCGCGCATTGGTCTTGGGTTTTGGTCTCGCAGAAAATGCGAGACCAAGACCAAATATTCGATGCGAGACATTCAGCTTGATATCAACTTGGAAGGACCACACCGCGCATAATAAGCAGAACCAACTGAAAACTATTTGGAAATTTTTGGTTATTTATTGGCTAAACAATTATTACAGATATGATTTTTATCATATTTGTTTATACCAGATTCATAGTTATAAATAATTAGAAATACTCATTTAACTATCCTTTGGTTTCATTTACGGGATGGTGATATCAAACTAGAGAGCATTCATTCCTAAAGAGAAATTATGTTTCTTGTAATTGTATAGTTACTAAAAAATTGGAAGTTTGCGAATGATTTTCACTTGGTTCCGCTTATTATTTGCTATATAGTTCTGACACGTTGATATTTGTTGTAAGAAAAAGGGACAAAAATCTTTTATATCGTCTGTAATACATTAAGTATTTGTTTTACAAATTTTTGATAAATTGTGGGTGCTCTTAACGACACTTTTGGAATACAACTTTTAGATTCTCCAACCCCGAAACAAAATTCTAGTTATGTCACTGGCGATTTTAAAAACTTGATGAAATTTTATTTCATTTATCAAATTAAATTTTTGAATTAAAAATTACGTTCATTACCTTAAGTATCATTTTAACGACAGTAATTACCTCCCAAATGATTCTTATTTACATCATAGAATGTAATTTAATTTCTTATATAAATAAATTATAAAAACGTCATTTCAATTTGTAACAATATAAACAAATCCTTTGAAGGGTTGCTCCATTTCGTGATGATAATATAAATAAATAAATATTTTTTTATTAATATTTAATTTTTTCGTAAAATAAATTGAAATGTGTATATAAAATTCAAATACCATTGTTTCCACCAAAAGATAAATATTGATGAAAAAGCAAATTTAAAAAGGATTTTTATAATATTTTTTCATGATCATTATTTAATTTTATAGTATACATATCTAACATTCTACGGGTATTTCGCGTCAATGCAATAATGCCGCGTGTGGCAAAAATATGAACTAGATCCAATCTTGCAAGATTGATACCACGACTAACAAGAATTTCAAGATCAAGATCAAGAATCGACGCACATGACCAAGACGAAAGACCAGGATTAACATTCTTGTTTTGCGAATTTCTAAGGTTTTATCATTGAAATCTTGCAACACTGAACAGAAAAGAAACAGAAAATTACCAAAAGGTGCAAAAAACGAAGGATGTATTTTCGCGAGAGAATTATCAAAAAGCAAAGGCTGTGGAGGGGGTTAGATGGTGAACTGCACCAGCCTGTCCGCGACGCTGTGGATGCGCACTGGGATCTACTTGTTGGAAGAATGCTCTGTGGAGCGCCGTGTTTTGATGGAGGTGCTGCGGACTGACAGGTCGCGCTCTCTGCTGAGGCGACGGTGCACCGAAGGCTGCGACGGAGACAGGGAGAGGACAGACGTCGGCTCCCGCGCTGTGGAGGGCGTATCCTTCGGAAGGAAAAAAAAGGGCTGAAACGACGAAGGTCTAGGACATAGGAGGCCCCCTCAATTTTTCTCATTTTTTTTACTCCTCCCACTATCAGTAGGTCTATAAAGTAGAAAATATGTGTAGGGAAATTTTTATTCTTTTATTATTCATATTTAAGAGGTCTATCAAAATTAGTAACTTTTGAAATAGACCTTACGATGCTTCATAAATATATGAACAGAGGAAGATTTAAATTTACATTGTCTACTATAATTGTTTTTGAAAATATAAAATAATTGTAATAGTAAAAAAATTAGCGTCCCACTAGTTCATGATGGATCATGAAAACGCTAGAATGTCTCCCCATCTGACCTTTGAATGAAGATACTGAATTTCATATACATATTGCCATTGATGCATGAATAATAAATATTTTCTTCGTGTAGTATTAGAATCTCTAATACGCATGCTAATATGCGCCATTTTTCTTCCAATATTTTCCACCTACCAGGAACTGTACCAGGAAGCTGTATATTGCTTGCTTTCTTATGTGGAATAAAACTGTTTATTATGTGGAAATGCTTATATATGATAACCAATTCGACAGATATAACAAAATAAAGTTATGGTAAATATTTTATAAAACTTACTAACAAAAATCAAAGTTTCGTTTTCAAATATAATTGTTTTACCTTGTTTATCAATATGACACAATACTTAGTTCATTCGTTATTTAACAAACAGTAATAGAAATATACAAAATTAAAAACAGGAATATTTAAAATTGTATTTCTAAGCATTAAAATGTTTCGTGCATTGTGAATTATTTGATAATTTCATTTGCTTTGTTCATGGCGGTAAGAATTACATTTATGTATAGGCCTAATAAAAATTATGTTCGTAAATATGAAAATTTTCATCAAAAAGCTCATTGCTCAGTAAATGTAACCAACTGATTGACTAAATTTTTAGATTTCAACTTGACTGTGACATACAAATCACATTATTATTAATTTCTTAAAATTTTCCAACACGTGATCTTTTTTGTTAAAAAAGTAAATTTTGCTCATGGTCCCGTGACTTTATGAAAGGAAAACCTCTAACAAGACACGGTTCAATAGATTACTGATAATATTTATTATTAATTTTCTTTTACTAGTTTTATCAGTCATCGCATTTTTAATTTTCATGAATTATCCTGGACGTTACTTGTAAAATTTACTTTGTCGTGCAATTTACCTCATCTAGATGCCGCGGACATCACCGCACACTGACATTGACCGCGTGATCTGGAAATACGTCACAAAAGAATATGAGTATGCAATTTAGCATATACTTTTCAAGGTAGAAGACTATCTTCATTCAAAAGGCTTGACTATGTTTTGCACCCATTCATAGAAACAAACCACACGTTCTCGATATTAGGTGGTGAATGAGTAGAAATAGAGATCGTATGGTTACTTAAAGATATTGCTGAAATGTTTTAATTACAGAGAATCTACAACACATATCCTTGTTCAAATACTTAAAATACTGGAAAAACCTCTGTGATTTTGTACTTCGAGCCAAGGATAAAACTCAGTAAATCAGTTAAATAACATAAATTAACCTACATTGCGCGTTTAAAACTGATACACGATTAGGTTGTTTCGAACACACACCAGACTTTCTATTTCTGTATTTGTACACTACTGATAACAAAAAAGGGCCGATTTATTTTTCTAAGTCCCACGCTCTGACCAGTTTTGGATTTGTTAAGTTTGCAACGGTTCTCTCCTCCTACTTCCCCTTCGACTGGGGAAGTTTCGTTTGACCAATCGTAGGTCTATTTGAAACGACTCCCATATTTGGCAGACTAATAGAAGACATCGTACCGCTGGTAAATCGTAACGAGATAAAATGTTTCATTACATCGCTAGTAAAGAAATATTTTGTATTTTTTTTTATTATTTAGAAATTTTCCTCTCGGACAGACGACAAAGGCGCGAATGACACGTAATTTCGTTTAACAAATAGAACGTAAAATTAAAGAAACTTTTATATTTGATTGTCAAATGATAGAGCAGGAACAACGAAGAGATTTCTAATGAAACTCGCGGAGAGGAACACATTTTAGTTTTATGTTAGTGTAATATGCATTATGACTCTGAAAGGCTAAACCTTCACAACATCTAGGGTTTTCTTTTTTCCTTTTTAATGTTTGTAGAAATTTTTTTTATCTGCAATAATGTAGTGTTATTAGAAAAAATACAAAATAAGAATATAGCGACCCTGAAGATGATTCTAAACTAGCATCACAACATTGACCATGCACGATTAAATTGCAATAGACTGTTTAATAAAAATAAAGTAATTGATTGTTTATAATAAAATTGTATAATTAATAGAGCATATACCTTTTTCTTTAGTAAATATTGTTCTCCAAATGTATAATGTTGTAAATCTAGATGCTATATGAATAAATATTTATTGAAAATATGGTTTGGATATATATTAGACCCGTTTCCTACTCAATATTTTTATTAAAATAAAGTTTTAATACTTGGGGTATAATTACGAACTCGTGAATTTCTTTTAGTATCATTGTTTTCTTTAAATATAAATTATTTGCTTTTAAATTCAATGTAAATTTTTTTTGCACATGTTTATTGAAATTTTGAAGAACTTTTCTAAATTCCTCGTAAACTATATCATTGAACACTTTCATTTACACATGAAGAAACTAAAATATCGAAACTTAAAGAGAACATGAATAGAAATTATTTTATAGAACTTTTGTCGTCTCGTCGGCAGATAAACTTTATCGTAAAGTGCCCTGCCACGTTACCATGTATGTCGTAATGCTACGTTGCCGAATTGACAATTGCTCAGCGTATGTTTTAAGATTTCCTAAGCAAAGTGAGAGCATGAATTAAGGTTTCGTTCATTACAGCTCCCAAACAGATATTACGAGCTGAATTGTGGTATAAACCATTTTCAAAAATCAGTTCACAAGTGTCACCGGGATTCGAACACACTTTGTGGTGACAGAACGATCATAGCAGTGCTTTACTGTTCTCAGCCAATTACACTATTGTTGGAGGAGGTAAAATGTCTGTTGAAAAATTCGAACAAATAAATAGCCACTCAAGTCTGCGTGTTTTAGTCGGTTTGACAATGAATGACATTATTTTTTTTCTTGAATTGCCTCTTGCAACACCACG
The DNA here is from genome assembly GCA_002313205.1 of Laupala kohalensis. NCBI lineage: Eukaryota > Metazoa > Arthropoda > Insecta > Orthoptera > Trigonidiidae > Laupala > Laupala kohalensis. The sequence continues at coordinate 200,250 of NNCF01129218.1, forward strand.
GGGTTTAAGATTTAATAGATTTATAAATAATATAATTGAGTTGAGAGTGCAATTACAATTAAAATTATTTTATTTGATACCAGAAATTTGTAATATTTGTAATAACAAAGTGAAATTATACTTTGAAATTAAATTGACGTCATCCTCAGAATTATTTTAATAATTCTGGATAATATTATTTAGTATACCTTGTTGAAATAAATTATTTTATCTGCGTCTGTAAGTAGTAATGTTTCCAATATCTTAACTTATCTGATCAGATAACCACGTGTTTCTCTGTGGAGGTGTGCGACAGGTTCCTTGTGTGAGACAGGTTTCCCCTCCACAGAGAAACACGAGAATGGTGTGGAGACCTCTGCTCTAGTATCATCTCTATTATTTGCATGGTGCTAGAATCAAACACCCTCGTAACGTGGTTCGGTTTCCGACCAACACCCTAGACAGCGCGCCACACCATTCCCAAAGCATGGGCACGATTTTCATGCGATTTTTTGTGATATGAGAAAGTTGTATAATACGTCTCCAAATTCATTGTTTACATTTTGCAAATGATAATTTTTATAAAAATGAAAAAATAATAAATTATACCCGCAAAGGAAAGTTTAACATAATATCATAAAGATACTTTATAACTGTAGTAAAAATATAAATAGTTATTTTGTTAAAATTAAACGAATTTAGGCAACAACATATTTAAAAGGTTATTTTGTGTACCTTGTCCAAAATGTGTATCTTGATTAACGCCTGAGCTTTACATCAAAGAAATGACTTTAGTTTTTACAATTTCGTTTCTTGTTTCCCTAATAGGATTCGAAAATAATTATCAATCCAATATTTGTGCCGTAGCAAACTAAATGGTAAAAAATGGCAATTAATGCCGATATCTCTGTTCTCTTATTAATTGTGCCCACCTTGTATCCGAGGTAAGGATGGGCGCCTTTGGGACGCAAGGCGAGTGGGTTAGCGACGACGCGCGCTCCGCCGCCTCGATATCCACTCAGCATCCGCGTCGTTAGCATCCCCGACGCCCCGCTTCGCGTGGCGCGCTGTTGGCGCATTCGTTGGCGCTGGCGCTGACGCATGCGCGCCAGCGCCGACGAACGGGAGCGCCCTGAAGGTCTCGCGGAGCGAGTCGAGCACCGCTGAGACCTGCGCTCCCATCCACACACTCACAGCCACTGCTAGCAACTTATAGTTCTTGCGACAAAAGAATAGTAACGAATTGTAACCAATGGGTGAGAGCGCGGTGTTGTCTTATGTCTGCTGCGAGGGTTTCCCTAGCTTAACTCCTCCCGCTCCAGACGGCATGCAATGGCATCCCAACAAAAGTTGCTATATCTAGTGGGAAAACTAACTTCAAACAGATCTCTTCCTGTTAATGGTTAGACATAAAGCCCTCTGTCCGTCACTGTTAGCATATAAATTACTGCAGATTCTACGAATCGGTTGATGTAGGTGGCAACTTAAACTCACTAAGATTCTACTGACATGAGTAAAATACCCAAGTGTCAACAGCAAGAGGGAGATTCGGTAATGTCGGAATATTGACATTGGTTCCTCGACTCTCTCGTGGTCTTTAGAATCCTCCCTCATTACTTTTCTTTCGCCGCTAGTACTGTGAATGAGTGGCTTTTTGAAGATTAATTGAGCAATGGACGGGTTAACTTCCTCTTTTTATTTCCCAGCGGTTGGCATCACTAGCGACTTCATCGTAGGAATTTGTTCTCAAGCCATCAGAAGCAGATCAAGTAAACGATACACAATATAACTTAGTTTGTGAATTTAAATGTTTGAGAAAAGTTATAGTTTAAAGAAATGTTATTCTGGAAATGTTTCTAGCTCTTCCTTGTTCCAGATAGATAGCAAGATACTGAAGAATCCCCGAGTGTTTGATAATACGAAGAAGGCAATTCCTCCCAAGAATCCAGTCACTCGTTCTTTCAAAGAAAACATATCTTCTCTCTAGTAAAATATTCCTAACGCGCAGAGAAAATATTTGTTATATTTAACACCACGAGACATAATATGCTTTTCACGCAAGTCATACGAAGTAAACCCGTAGCTACGGAAGACGCTGTGATCAACTGAAGGATATTTGGCGTAAGTAATGTAAAGTTTACCGGTTTCCGAAAATTAAAAACAAAATACAACGGAAATTGTGAATGAGGTTTATCCTCTGACTTCCATTATATGTATTCTACTATAACTCTTGCTTGGTAGTGTGTGGTGAGATGAGTGGTAATATTGCCTCGTATATGATGTAACTAATTAGATTACAAAAATAAAATAAATAAACTTACTAAATAAGTTTCCGTCAGAATTGATTTTGAATACTTAAATATCTTCAAATAAATCATAGTATTATAGAATAAAATGATCGTGGCATTTAAAATAATAAAATTTAATTTCTTCTACGAATATGCGTATTGCTCCGTCGGCGTATTCATAGTATAATAAATCAATACATTACGAATGGTGTCAAGTTTCGCAAGAAATTTGAACTGTGTTATGTACAGTGATCAAAACATAGGTCGTTAACAATTATTTGTAAAATTTGATGATAAATATGCAATGACTCGCTGATATATGTAGGACCCTGGTTACCCATACCTGCGCCGTCGTGGGCGAGATGTCTACCAAGCCGACCCACGCGAACTTCGTCGGATCAGGGAATATATACTTCTGTATAATGTGCCGAGTACTCCACAAGAGGTATTGGAGAAGCGGACTGTAAATTGTCTCGGAATTGGGATATCACAATTTCATAATCGGAATTCAATTTCTCGGAATTTTCTAATCTCCAAGATATGTGGTTCTTCTAATCTCTTCGAAAATTTCCATGACTTCTTTGTAGACTCTGCGCGAATGCACAATAATACTTTGAACCACAATCGACCGCACAACTTTATCCGTTTTCCTCACTTTCCCCTTATTATAACCTAGAGCAATATATACGACCTCCAAAATTCTAAAAATTAAAAGTTCCGTGTTATAATACAATAATAGGTCTTGTATAATATATCTTCATAAACACGACTGATTGATCTCGACATATTGTGTTCTCACCTCACCCAATAGGCAGTCATATGAAAAAGCAGTTCCAATGATCTCTGTTACACTCAGATCTCAATTATTAATTATCAACATATAAATCATACATTCTTTAAGATATTATTTTATTCTTTCTTGTTTACCAGGTACGCAAAACGTTTGAAAACCACAGTGAATGGTTTCTATGTGCATGCCATGGGACCTCTGTAAATTACGGATTTTTTAAATCGATTTTTGAGAGCCATTAAATGTTATTATATAATAAACTGAAGTTTAAATTTTTGTTTTTATTTATTCCTCCTGGGATGACTCTGAAAACCACAGAAACTGAATGTGACATATGAACCACTATATTGACATGAGATAGAAATGAGTACATCTACCTAGTATTCGTACAATTAAAACTTTAATTGTAATTACATCTCAAAACAACGAACTGAACCTCCACGGTAGGTAACATAAAATTACTTTCAGTAGAATTCTGATATTAGGAATTAGAAATCACGAAATTGTACAGCAAATGCAAACATGCTATCACTCCTCTTCTGAAATTTTGTTTTTCAAAATTTCCCCTTTGTAATTCTTTTGTCAATTTTTTTAATTATTTTGTGTCTTTAAATAAACGTATTTTTAATTGATTGCAAGTGTTGATTGACTTCAGTATTTATTTTGCAATTATTTTATTTTTGCTCTTGTTAATTTTGCAGACCCATACTATTGTTTATATACACCATTTTATGCATTTTTTTACGTAAATCGTTAGTAATTTTTTTAAAGCATCTTCACAATATTTATATCACTTCGCGTAATCATACCGAGGAAACAACAAAACGTTGAATTACATTTTCTCTCTTTTAAGTAAAGAGCAAGATTGAAAAAGTACTAGTGGGCAACAAATCTGATCTAAATTTTTTGAATGATAAAACATGTAGTTAAACGTTCTCTTCTTATATTATGATACTAAAATTTTAGTTATTATAAAATTACCTTTGGATTCATCAAAATCAAACCTGAAAATGACGTTATTTGATATATACTGATATATCAAATATGTAATTACAAAGTTTTCCTAGGGCTGAGAGAAAAATTATGGGGGGCTTATACAAGGTATTTTCTAAATCACTATTGGCAATCTATTTTGATAATATAGAACAGTATTATAATGTTCCATCATTTTATTAGTTATATCACTTTTTAGTATGTTTGCAAAAAAATAGAAGATTAATTGGTTTAAACAACACATGCTACTGAACAGTGATTGTCATTAGACTCTTTAACAGACATCATTAAAATTGAACATGAAACATATATTATTTAACAGTACTGTGAGCTCATCTACAGATAAGCAAAACATCTGACTTGATTGCTGAATTATTTTTAAAGTAAGATAAAATTTTTGTCTTAAACCACTGTATTTTTAAACACTTATCGACTAATTGAAACACGAAATGGAATAGAGATATAACTTCATGAACTGAAAACAGAAAAAAAGCATTTACTATACAATAAACATCGAAGAAATAAATTATTGCATGAATTTTTAACAATAAATTAGCAAAAAATACCAGATACATATAAATAAGAGTGAAAAACATGCAGAGTACATCAAAATGATCACTTGAACCTAACTGAAGGAGCTTTCGATGTTGGCTCGTTTGTCAGAAGCAGTGGAGACGAAACTACACTTTTCGCTGGTTAAAATACTTGAAAGTCAATGCGACACAAGCACTCTCAACTTTTATGGGCTACCCGCTATCTCGTCCACCCCCCTCTCTCAATTGTGCTTCCACCGAGTCGTGCTTCTCCCCTCTGAACGCGCGAACTTAGGTGGCACGTACGGAATGTGGTCTTCCGTGTGGTTAGCCAGGTCTTCATCCAGCAGCAGCTCGAAGTTGCCGAGCGCCTCGGGAGCAGGCACTTTGTTCCAGCGGATGTCCGGCACGCCGTCCGGAGGCAGAACCACCGACAGGATGTTGTCGATCAGCTTGTTCTTGAGGATGCGATCGTTGACGGTGGTGGAGGTGAGTGATGGAGACGCGTTCACTTCCACCAACCACGGCTTCAACTTGTTGTCGATGATGATGTCGTAACCGTAGCACTCGAAGCAGTGGCGATCGTTCACCATCACGGGCGACACGGCCTTCAGCGAATGCACGATAAGCCACGAGATGTTGGTGAACAGCCTCTCCGTCACCTCTTTGCCACGCGTCCCTTCCAGGTACAGACGCAGGTTCTGCACCGACAGCTTCCCTCCGTGCATCACGTTGTATTCACCGCCATGCTTCTGCACCGACACGTTGGTCAGATGCACGTACATGTTATCCAGCTCCTGGATGCTCGTGTCGTATTTCACGGTGCAGAAGCGACAGAAGCCTAGCTTGAACAAATACGCTTTCAGTGGTCTGAACGACGTGATCAACACGTACAGACGGAGGTCAAATTTCTTCCCTCCGATCAGCAGAGGGTTGTCGATATATCTCGAGATCACGTACGATTCTTTTACCAAGGTTGGATTGAAAGGTGTCCTACTTTCTTTAGACCAGCGTTTGAGTTTCGAGAGTTTATTAATCAAAAATATACCAGCGCCTTGAGATTTTCCGCAAGGTTTCATAATCCACGTGCTTTGAGGGCATCTTCTATATTCCTCTACAAACATATTATAGTCGGCTGGCAAAACGAAGGTGACGGGAATGAAATCGAGATGGATGTACCGAAGTGGACTGTCTCCTTTTTCAGCTAACGGATCTTTCTCGCGCTCCAGCTCTTTGCGGTAACGTTTAATGTTCTTGACGAGCAGGTCCTTCCTCGTGAGTTCATAGTGATTGGGAAAGTGGTTGATTGTTTGGTTGTCGTTCATGCGATACCCACTTTCCACGCTGAAGAGGTTTCTGCATGTCTGCGTCCCTGCCCAATAGAAATTCCATTCCTCGTCGGGAGCAACTTGTGACCATCCGCGTTTCTCAAAGTTGCATACGAGGACTGATTTGTCAAGATCCGTGCAAAAGGTCACTTTCATCTTCCGTGTAGATGCATGTCCCCGCATTGGGAATCCCGGTTACTGCAACATAAACAAGAAAACTGTCAGAAATTTCATGGCGACAATCGTGAAAAAACAAGATAGTCGTCCACCACTCCATTAATATCAATCTTCCACAGTAAGTATATTTTTACTGAAGCATAAAATCGTTTTCTCCTCCACGTATCAAAGCCAAGGCCAATAGCGAGGCGCTACCCCAAGTTGACCCCCCCCCCCAATAGTGGCACAATTTAAGCTTAAAAAATAGTGTCAAATTCGTTATGACCTCCTCACCTCTTTCCTTGACGCATTTTGACCCAAATGATTTCGTCTTATCTTTGGAGGCTGCAACATTACATCGTGATTCGGATGATATATACTGCTTAAATTAAGCAATAGTTTTTGTATATATCTTCTTTTTTTTGTTTTAATGAATATTTGTTTATTTAATTACCCGAATACATTGTAATATTTTGACTCTGTAGATTGCCCTCCGCGGCTGAACGTCTTTTCAAAGTTTATTCAATCGCAGAGGGCACGTTCTTTTATTTATGATTTGGGTTTAGAACTATATTAATTTGGGTTTAGAATTATATATAAAAACTAATGATTCAAACTCACTTATTGCCAACCATAAAATAACTAAATAAAACCAATGTGTTTTGTACAGATCATTCATAATATGCCCAATTATTAATATTTTTTCCACATACGTATTTCTGAGGTATTATGTTGCTCAAAACTATGTCACAGATATTATTAATATTTTTTGAAATGTTCTGAGGAAATAACTGAGTAGTTAGAAATCAGAAACGTAGAAATGTGTACTTACAAGGAACCAGATGACCACGAAAGAAGACTATAGGATATTTCGTTTTACAGGTCATCTCCAAATGCCCTGTTTCTCAAATAAATAAAGGAAATATAAATATTTTACTCAGGTGTCATAGTGATGTGTTGCTATAGAACGATGTAAGACTGGGAGGAGCGTTAAGCAGAGGTAGACATGCTTTGAAACGCTGACCTAAAACATTCAAAATGCATGGAATATCAACATTATTACCAAGTGCACTTGAACGATTTGTATACAAATCTCCTACGTGTTTGACGAGTCTTCAATTTACTCGGATGGAACAAATGAAACAAAATTTTATATTCTTCTTGATCGATGTACAAAATAAAATGGTCCTTGAAACAACATCAGAACGCTACCCTCTATGAAACAACTGACAATCGCTCATTTTCACTGCCCTCTAAAAAGAACTAAATTAAAATGTTTGAATTATTTTAATGCTCGGATATTAATGAAATAGCTATAAATAAGATGAGATGGATAAGATAGCAATAAAATGTTCGTGAAATCCTACATTAAATGTTTATTTCCTATGGAATAGATCAGGTACATAGTAAACAATGTATTTTCATCGAATTACTCGGGGAAGACTGACTTCATATTTTCCCTAAGAAAATAATGGTCGAATATGTAGAGTAAAAACTTATTTTATTCATATGAAATTTGTTTATTTACCTCGGTTTGGGAAACCCGGTGAAAGCAACTCTCGAGTCCTCTGGTTCATTGCGCAGAGACGATTGTGGAACAATAAACAACAATTAGATTTTTGGGCATATTCAGTACTTATAAAAAATCTTGCAGAAGAATATATTCTTGTTGTTTCTCGTTGGATATTTGAATGAGAGTTCGTTTAACCTTGGATCTTCTGGCTTTAAAGGAGATATCGGGATGAGCATCTAGACCAGCTGGGACCTGTGAGAGTAGTGAGACGTTTATAAGGGATTTATTCAACATCATTCAATCACTGAATCCGTTATCATTGTTGTGATAATGGCGTATCTGATGTTGGTTGACGTGTATTTGACCTACGTAGAGGTGAGTTGAGGAGAGTGACGAGACTTTTCGCACAGATTGTTCGTGGTGAATGGATAAATTCCTTCCCACTCTCGCCGCTGTTCTGTATGAAATGTGATGGTTGGCGAGGAGAGGGCACTGCTCGCACAAGTGCACAATCGAACCTTGCTACTGCGCATCTACCATGGGTTTCACGATTCCCGGACATTTCGTAACACCAGACATCTCGTACTCCTTTCTTCTTGCGGAGGTACACCTCTAATGTTGAGATCAATATTAAATAAGCCATTGCTTCTCTCTCCGGGACCTCAGCGACGGTATATCATGAAACCTTCGCAGATAGGAAGGTATGAAATGTCCGACCAGAAATATTGGGGAGGAGGAGGAGACACTTCGCAGATAGAAATTGATAAGAATGTTTGGACACCAGGTTTCTCCGCATAACTCGCCTCCTGTATTTCATCTTCCCCATTCTAATTCTTCTGTCCGCGTTCGTCTTCTGCGAATTTATTGCCGTTTGATTCTCATCACTGAGGAATATTTATTTTGCCTCCTCCAATAAAAGTAAATTTTTTATTATTTGAAATCCCGGAGAAAGAATGCGATGAAAATAACATCAAACACGATTAAGAAATGTTAATTGAACGTCGTATATTAAGAATGCCTGAATACTTACTGGTCACGTAGTCAGGAAGGGGGAGATCTCGTGGTACCAGGGCACCCTTCAAAATTTTTCAAGTTTTGTAAATGAAACAATTCTTAGTAAAAAAAATGTGTTAATGCACCGACTGATAATAAATTAATGGCATGAGTTAAACAATTGACCAGATTAAAAATATTTTAAAGACATATAACTTTCAAGTTTACCCCGGTATAAGGCACCCAAATGTGCCCCCCACCCCAATCAGATGACATTGTCCCTTTGTGTATAGATATTTACTGATAAAAAATCATTATTAATTGGTCGTTCACGGTCGATTGGGTCCCGTGGTCAACTTTCCCTACACATGCGTCCTAGTTAATCCCTTAACAGTTTTTCTTGGCCAGAAAGGTATAGTTGAGTTGGGTTCCGCTGTCAACTTCCAGTCTGTAGCGCTCCTTTGGTTTTTCCTTGTAAGAAGTGCATGGCTCAATTGCGTCCCACGCTGGAGACGGGGAGGAGGAACATTTCCATGCATGGCATGTTCAGTATTGTGCAGTTGCATGATATGGAAAACTATGTAAATATGTTGTTGCACGTCTAGTGAAATACCTCTTATATTTTTTAGAAGGGCCGCACGTTGACGGCGACGGTAGTCTGTGAACTTTTTCCTTGTCCAACCCTGTGGACTACCACCCACATCACCACAGCTTGACCCTCCGCCGCGGAGGAAGAAAAGTTGAATCGTGAGTGAGTTGAAATGTGCGGACCCCATCCAACTATACCCTTTTGAGAAGGGTGGCAAGAGGGTTAGGATACCTTGACCGCGGGACCCAATCCAACGACTCCAACGTTCTTAATTTTCCTTGCGTTTGGTATTGTTTCCCATACTAAAAATGGAGATTTTGGCTTTTTTTATTTTTTCGTGAATATAAACCAAAATTAACTAAACATATAAGTCCCGTAGATGATACAACACTCATATCTAACAACAATAAAAATTTATAATGGTTTTTATGGTATACAGCCGCGATAAAAGTCCAAAAGTATACCAAGTAATGTCAAAAAGGGCCAAAAATGGACAGTTTTGCCGAAATTACTGAGGTGCAGGGTTGATTTTCTGGTCAACAACTCTTTACGTGCTATTCTAAATGCTGTCAATTTCACGTCTCTGTGTGTGGTGGGCCAACTTGAAAATTGCCATAACCGACCGAAAAATTATAGAAAATACCTAAAAATATGTCTATTTTAGTAAAGAAAATACCAAACGCAAGATAAGTTAAAAACATGATTATTAATTATATTTTATCAGTAAATATGTCATCACAAAGGGACAATNCAGCCTTGCACTTTAGCAATTTCGACAATAATGTCCATTTTTGGTCTTTTTTGACATTACTTGGTATATTTTTGGACTTTTATCACGGCCGTATACTAAAAAAACACTATAAATATATTCTTGGTTAGATATGAGTGTTTTATCATCTAAGCAACTTGTATAATCAGATAATTTTGGTTTAAATACACGAAAAAAATAAATAGCCGAAAATCACCACTTTTAGTATAGGATATAATACCAAACGCAACGGAAGTTAAAAACGTGATTAATAATGATATTTTAACAATAAATATCTGTACACAAATGGAAAATGTCATTTGGCTCGGGGGCACATTTGGGTACCTTATCCTGGGGTACCCTTTTTGACCTGAAATCTGAGCCTTCTCCGAAATAAGTTTCTGGCTACGGGAGTGTTCTTTCCTTAGAAACGGCATACCTGTTGGTATGAAGCCATCGGTGAAGAACAAAACAATTTAAGAGGCATCAGTCGAGCATCTAAGGCCCGCGTAAATTTTCATTAGTTATCTCACATCGAGATAAAATGACACTGTGTTTAAGTTTTGCGTCATGACGCAGACACCTTTGATACAATACAACAGACCCCTACTAGACCAGACATTGTACAACTACTCGTAAAATCATTCCATGTTGATGACATGTTGCCATAGAATGAGGGGTCTTACAATGAGAATTTCCTGAGTAATTTGTAAATTAGTAGAAGTATTTTAACAAGACATTTGACGTGTGAAAATATCTTATCACTTAATGTATACTCTTCACTGCTGTTCAGAGGTAAGGTTTTGATACCTAATTTTTATTACTTGTCCTATTTTATTATATTTGTTAGATAATTTTACTTATGTATTGACAGTTGAATACTAACAACACCTATTAAAATGATATACTCTATGAACTTTTAAAAATTTTTGATTGTTTATAATCTGCACTCTGGTTTAATCCTTCTGAAATTTTATAAGAGAGTCAGAGAAAGTTTGGTGTTTTTATGACTTGTAGTATAGTTGTAATTTTTCGTTGAATTTTTTGTCAGTGATGGTTTAATATTACGTTCGTGTTGAAGACGTAATGCCTATCGACATACACAGTGCGTGACTCTCGTTGAAATATTTTTTTTTTAAAGAACATAAATGTTTCTGAAGATAAGGTCTGTCTTTCAATCAGCGTTCGTATTTCGAGTTTTTAATTGCTTTCTATATATTATTACTTAAATTACGTTCTATATTAAATATAAGTAATTTTAATCTGTAGGTATTATATGTGGCAATCCAACTGCGTTCAAATGTATGTATTACAATTCAGAAACAATGATACGAAATTTACGTGGTACAACATAAATCTAATATTTCCTGACATTTTTATTCCATATATGTGAGAGCTATAGTTGATAATATAGAGAGACTATATTTACATACTAATATTAAATACAACTAAAATGTAACATATGCAAACTACATTGGGGATGAACAAAGACTTTTTTTTGGTTCCAAGATTCTGTAAGAAAAGTAATATCACATAACATGAAACTACTTTGTACTTTCCGAGACGAAACATCATTTCGAAACAGCAATGCAAACGTTTTGATAGCGATTCTGTGACGACAAAAAGCATCCAAATAACTAAAAAACACAACTCCATGTTATCGAACAAACGGTTCGGTAATTTTTATAAGTAATATTTGTCCCATGTGAGTGATATTTTTCTTAGAAGTGTAATTGCTTTGCGTTGTTACGGACTGTGCGAAACATATAATCGAAGAGGAGTAGCAAATCGTGCTTTGTTATTTACTTTTCCGTGAAAGAATGTCAGAAGAATGTTCTCTCTGAATTTCTATTTGCTTCTTCTTAGTTTAAGTCAACGTCTTGAAAGAGGTTAAGAAACTTGAAAATGAAATAATTTTCCGTTTCCTCAAAATTTCAATTGAATATACTTCGCGTAATTATTTCAATATTATATAAGTACGCAATTATAATTCCTCTATTTTTCAAATACGAGGGATAAATTTTCATTCGATCGCACAAGATACTGGTTTATTGTGCAATGGAGAAAAAATTAAATTCATAAAAAAATAATTCCATAAACTCAAGACATCACTATAACACCCGAGAGGCCCAGAGAAACAACTATTCAATCCCTATTATGATACTGTAGGGCATGCGTACTCAACCTGGTGCTTGTGAGCACCTTGGTGCTCTTAAAATATTATCAGGAGCTCATCTCTTGCGAGGGGAATACTGCTGACGAGCTACTGAGTTGTTTTCCGAAACTTGACGAGTCGGAATAATGGTGTTTCTGTTCACTTTGGCATTCCTTTGCCACCAGAATCCCTACATTCACCACAAGATGGCCGCCAACGCGGCTGAAAACGCTGTATACAGTAAACAATTCGGATACAAACACGATGTTTTCATTTATTTAAGAGCTTTCAACTTCTCACCATCACCTATTATATTTTTTTAAATTTTCAATCTTGGTAGCTACCCTTATAATATATTTCTAAAATCTGAAACTTTTATGAAAGTATTACTTAACCCTGTCCAAAAATGTTATTTATTTTTCATAATACTAGGTTGACTGATATTATATAAAGGTTGAGAACGCCAGTTTTACAGAATAGGTTTATTTGATATACAATAAATATCAAATTTAGAACATAGAAAACATAGCGTTTCTTTCCCCCCACTTTACAAAACATAGTTTCACTTTACATATTAAAATGAAGATATGTGATTACGTTGGTTTATATTATGTTGAAAACAATTACATTATTCGAGAAACCATTTTCTTCGCATTTCAACGCACAATATCTCTTGGAAGTGACTTCAGGTAACACAATAAAGCAGGGGTCTCCAAAACACGGCCCGCAGTCCGTATCCGATGAAGATGCTACCCGCGCCCTCAGCCTGCGAAAAATCGTCCTTGTTATTCAGTTTTTATTATAGTTCAAATGTTTTAAATGTGACTGTTGTTGTTCTAGAATACTTTTCTGACTGAAATTGAACACGTTCATCTAGCTTTGTGAACGGAAATCGTCTGTCCCCTAGTAGATCATTTCATAAAACCACTTCGAACAACATTCTTGCAGAAAGTTAGTCCAAGATCAAAGTCTTCGACGAAATTCGGAACTCGAAAAGCACGTTTCACTCATCTCGCTTACTATGCAGTTTTTTGCACATTTTTTATGATAATAAATTACCAATTAATTGTTTTGTTACTTCTCGTATGGAGTAAACGGAATTATCAAAATGGAGACATTTGATTTACGTTTTTCTTCAGCATTTGAATACAAAACACATACAATATAAAATTACTAATTACAAGACAAACTTTAGAATGAGAATGTTTAAAAAAAATAAGAGAAGAATAACACACAAATGATTACAAATCATACGAAATATAAAACTACTTTTTACAGAAATTATAAATTCAGGAAATATTTTTATTATAAAAAATAAATAAAATACATTTACTTTCTCAATTGATTTTAAAATTATTTTGAAATTTGCAATTTTATAGATTGGGAAAACTGTATAGTCATGAGTTCCTTAGGATCGGATGTGTTATCCAAATTCTGATGAAGGAAAGGATTTCTCCTAACTTTTGGATAAGACATCCCAACCGTATATTTTGGATAGGATACTATCGAATGATTGACAGACTCATCCGAAGGTTGGAGGTCATATTCAAAGATTTGGAAAAATCCTTTCCATACTCTGACTTTGGATCTCACTTTCAAAACTGTTTTCTCGGTGTACTGTATGTAATTTGTATTCAGGATGGTCGATATTCGACCAAAAGAGCTCTCACCTGATAGCACAATAAAAATTGGAAAATAAATATCCAAAAATACCCATTGCAATACCCATTTTTTTCATCAAATTTGTTCATCCGACCTCCCTCGAATTTTTACACTTCATATGTAACCTTCAAGTTCTATTAATTTGGAGACCCCTGTTTGAAGGTGAATGCACGAGCATCTTCAGAGATCCTCCAACTTTTCCTTTCGGAATCTCCTGGCACGCGCCGTGTCGCATCTCCGCCTGTACTCGGAAGACGCGCATCGGATTCCACGAAGATCCTCCTCCCTCCCTCGTCTCGACTACTACCACCCACATCGCCGTCGCCTCCTCCGCTGAATGTGTGTCTGTAGGTCTCCCCTGACCCCCTCCGCCCCCCCTCCCATACCGCCTCTTCTCACGCCAGCTGCTGGACCAACCTTTGAAGCGCAGTGCGAGCGCCTCAGACAGATTAGGAACGAATGCAATTCTCTTCATTAATTCCGCTAACAAGCAGTAGAACAGGTGTTGTCAATCTTCTATTGACAATGAGCACCACCTTCATAAAATATCAAACACAGGAGCACCATGAAAAAAAAACATTTTTTGGACGTGGCTTATTTTGATTTATGTCCTTAAATATGACTTGCATAAAAAATTTATATTTTAGAAATATATTTTAGGGGCTACTACCAACCTTTCAAATTTTGAATTTTTTAGAGTTTTATTTAAAGACATACTACAAAATAGTAGCGTGCCCCATCAAAATTTGAGAAGTTGATTTCTAAGAACCACCCTACGAAGAGGAGCACTCCGACTCGTCAATTTTGGGAAAATAAATCAGAGATGCCCTCTCTCAAAGGAGAGCATCCGGTAATATTTCAGAGCACAATGGTACTCTCAAACATCAGGCTGAGCACGCCTGCAGTAGAATCTCTTTGATACGCGATTTTTTCGGATAAATTAAATTTTTCTTTTTCACAACGCTCCGATGCGCGAGAAACGCTTTATATGCGATAGTTTCTGGGGTGCGCTATTCTGCGAAAACGTCCATTACGTTTTCCTCGTATTACTTATAATTGCTCATGGGCCTCTATTATTAAATATTAAGAATACTGTATACTGTACCGATATAATTGTGCTGGTTGGATTGGCCTACGGGTCATCAGGGATGCTCATATTTGTGGAGTAAATAATAACCCTCTCCATGTTTCTTTTATTCAATACTTTTTAGTGTATTCGATATTTTCATAAGTTACTTAATGTTCGTATAGAGAGGAAATGCTCCGAATTATAGGTTATGACTTTATTGATACATTTGTTTAGAATATTTTCATCTTAATAAATTCGTTTGACATTTTTCAAAGAACGGAATGTTTTCACTACTCACGATTGGATGAACTTCTATGACGTCCACGAACAACAATATGTATATTACGTTTCAAAAACCTTGAAAACTAAATACTGGATAGTTGTTCCTATTCTCTTTATTGTGTTTTTTATTAGGTTTATCACGTTCCTTAGCATTAAAAACTAAATTTTTGGTAACCGATATCGCGATACAGTAATATGATTATCGCGATACAGTAATCCTGCTCATTGACTCTCTGGCGTTAGTATGATTGTAATATCTCGACATGTGGTCACTAGTTATGATAACAAAAGCTGATTGTGATAAACGGGTATCTCCTGTATATGATCTCTTCAGTGAATTCGTCATATGTCGCAAGAGTATAGACGGAGGCTGTTTGTATCCCCCCTCCTTTCTTCCACCACACATCTGTTGCCCTCCTACGTCACAATCCTTCAGAGATTCCCCTCCTGTCCGACTGAGCGCTACAAGCTCAGACTTGCCTTGCACTCTGGTCTCAGCTGACGAGTAGAGACTTGCGTCTCCAGCCTTTTTGCGCTCTACAGCTTCCTTCACATGGAGGTCACCGGATGTATATTGGTAACGAACAATCACGCATGATCATGTACAATCCCGCGAGAACTAGACCAGCTTCAAATGGTATATACATATCACAGAATGAAGAAAGTTTCAGCGTAAAATATTGACGGGTTAATTGCAAAAGCATCATGATTAAAAAAATTCATTTAATACAAGACTTCAATTCGATGATATTTTTAATTGGTTACTATTGATGGGTTGTTAGGGCAAACGTTATTGTGATGTGATTCTGTTTGGGTTTTTTTTTTGTTATATAATATCACAAAATACTCACCTAATAAAGAAATAAATCGCCAAAACATCGTCCTAAAGAAGATGTATAATTTTCTAATTTTTATATTGCCCCATCCTGTAACATGTCCAAGTATTTTTACATCAAGTTCCTTAACCTCAATTGTTCGTTCATTTTTGATGGAAAGTACGTAAAATAAATTACTCAGTTATCGTTTTGTTAATTGTTTGTTACCAAAGAACATGAATTAATTCTAAGCAAATCATGTGAATAAAAAGTTCGCACGGACACATTCTTTTAGTAACACTAAAACACGAATATAATCAACTTTTAAAAAAATAAAGTTTCTAAATTAATGTTTAATTTTTGTAGGAAATAGAAGAAGTCCCAATCTCCAGCACCCGCTTTGTCGTCGTTTTTAACCTAATACTGTGTGTGGAATTCAGATTATAATCTTGACCTCTGTATTCACACAAATGTATTTTTCTTATTGAGGATAGGTCAATATTATATTATACAGTTACAAAAATGTGTTATTGATCAATCGTGGAGAAATAATTCTCCATTGAATTGTAAATATTCATTCTTCCGAATCTTACTAAACAAAGTTATATAATTAGGTATCAAATGATTGAATTCTGCTTCGTAACTTGACTATATGAATATTGTAGTAAAACTTAAAATTGATAGATTTTTTTTTTAATTTGATAAACATCGTAATTTTACGATAAGTTAGTTTTTGTTGTTTTCTTTTCGGAGACCTCGTAAAGACAATTTTTACAAGATTTATGGACAGCTTATCCCAAGTATGATAAAAAGACAATAAATGCAGATTTTACGTAAGGAAAAATTCTTCAAATAAAAAAAACAAAAAAGTCTTCTTGGAGTAAAAAAAAGAAGTACACTGTTTTACTAACATGTATTGGAGAATTAATATTTCCTGTATCTAGATGATATTCTTTGCTTGAATGATTATGAAGTGTACTTCATGTTATGGGCTCATGATCTTCAATTATAGATAAATCATTGAAAACAATTCCAATGTCCATCACAACATCACGTTGACAAAGGTGGATTCAAAATTTGTAATTTGTAATAGGATAACCACATTGTCAATTGCACTACTGTGGTACTTTTATTTTGATGAGTTCCTTAATATATTTTGTATTATTTAACAAAGTACAAAGGAACGATCCTACACGGAAATCAATTCGCTCCCCTTCTCTACTGTTTCTTTAAACTGGATTCTGGGTTCGTTGTTGACCTTGTGTTAATCGCGTAGTCGCGTGTCTTCATCCCGCGTAACCAACCTCTCAGCATCTCCTTGCACCTGTTTCTCTCTCTCCTGTCCTTCTCCTCCCACTCTCCCCTCCCCAACCCGCCCCCTTCCCCACCCCCTTCAGTTATCACAACGTACGTCACGCAGCTTCCGCGTGGTCGGCTGTGACGTCATGTCAATGTCCTGCTAACGACGGCACACGACGCAACAGCAGGATTTAGGTCGCTGCTCTACCGCCTACATTACCAGCTCTGACAGCAGCTCTACATCTGATCCCTCAACGCAATGAATACGCTTCTATCATCCTTGTCAGAGCCACTTTTAACTGTTGGTGTTTTTTTCTTTTTTTGGGNTGGGGGGTTCCTTTTGTCTACTAGCCCAGAAAACAATTTCACCCTTTAATCGGAAATTTATTTTCACCGAGAAATTATCTTTTAGTGTGAGATTAAGTATCGTTTTTAACAACATTGTATTTAGGTAATATTGTTTTAATATTAATTTTTTATTATATATAGTTTTTTGCATGTTTGAAATACGTGATGCTGTTTTAATGGAACTATCACTACCTTAGAGTACTGACTCTCGTGTTTCTCTTTCCATTAAAAGATTTAATCCCCCCCCCCAAAAAAAAAACTTTTTTAATAACATTATTAAAAACATACTTACGAAAAACCGCGAATTTAAAACATACACAAGAGAAATTTAACCAATATATTACAAATTATTTGAAAAAATAAAATAAAAATATACAGAAGATAAGAACTTTAAGTATTCACCGAAAACTAACCAAAATATAATATTTGGTAATTATAGGTCGTAATAGTTTTCATTAGTTGACAAAAGTAGTGCATGTGCAACGCTCTGAGCAAGAGAAGAAAGAAATATTTATATCTTAGACGG
The DNA here is from genome assembly GCA_002313205.1 of Laupala kohalensis. NCBI lineage: Eukaryota > Metazoa > Arthropoda > Insecta > Orthoptera > Trigonidiidae > Laupala > Laupala kohalensis. Next base: position 218,316 of record NNCF01129218.1, read on the forward strand.
GATACAGTTATTTGATCGGAAGTTACGTTCTTGGAAGTCACGATCTTGCCTCCACGGTTATTTTCCCCAATATAATTTCAGTAATTAAATCAGTATATAATAAAACAGCTCCATTTATTCGAAATTCAGAGAACTTACAGCGATATCGGGATTTCAGGATAACCTGATTAGGAGAATTTATATCGAAATCTTTTATGGAATGGATGAATGTAAGTGAGATATGTCTGAAAATGTTTCAATTATTTTGTTTGTAGTTCAATTTTTTTAATTTTTGGAATTTACACCCTGTGTTTAGAAGAATAAAAAGTTCTACAACTGAGGATTAAATGAAGAACCCCGAACAAATTATACTATATCTCTTATATTAATCCATAATGACAGGAAACTCCAAACCATTGGGTCATCACATTCGAATTTCGAAAATCCACGTCTGACCGTGTCTGTGTTGGGTTTATTTTGGAAGAAATGTAACATATTTATCCTCATTTAAAACTAAAAATGTGGATAAATTTGTTTCACTTCCTTCTCTAACCCTATATGCAAGATTTGAAGATGCTGTCGTGATATAAATATCAATTGAATGTTCTTTTTTTCATGGGTTAATTTTCGAGAAGTCGAGTTCGGTGATTCTCCAAAAGGTTATGTTTAACACTTCCCTTAACTATCTACTACATAAATCATAATTAACCATAATGAAAATACTTGCTTAAAATATGTGCAGACGTTTGTCTCAACATACAAGTGGTGCTGCATTTCTAAGATTTCTCGTTGGTGAACCATCACCATAAGCAGCTTCACCATAAATCATCGAACTCCATCGCCAACAAGTCTCCCGGGACTCTTGCCGTCTTCTCGAGATCTTGTCCAACACTAATGCCACACAAAGTCGTTTGCCCCCAGTGCTACTAAGCTGGACTCGCTTATCGATCAATCAAGGGTTGCTATTGACACCGATCATTTTCTTCTCTGATTCACAGCTTTGGATTTAAGTGGGGGAGTAGGGGGAACCTTTTGCTCCCTCGTACGAAAGAGGGAGTGCAAACAATAAGAAAAACCTGGCATTTCAGCCTTCTGTACGCTCGATAACTTTTGGAATTGTGTCGGATGATTTAACTACGTAAACTTAAGGATCCAAACTAGGTCAAAAGTGCATGTAAAATTAATAAATGTAATTTATGTAAAATTATTTCACTTCATTAAAGCTTGTGTCTGCTTTGTTACGTTGGGAATTGGGAACATGGAAGATAAACCAAAAATAATGAAATTTGAATAGAACAATTTTTACTCTATAGTTAATTAACAATATCGAAATCAAATTTCCATCGAAATCACGGTTCTTATTTTTTTTAATGACTTTTTGAACTGACTCTCTCTTGGATAACACTTTCAGAATTAAAAATAATATTTTGCGCGTATCTGTAAATAAATAAACGACAAAAATTCAATATTCAGGTTCATTGTTTATAATTTTACGTCAAGATATTTTGTATACAAAGAATTTAGTACGAATTACATTCGAAAAACATCTTCAAATTTTCAAATTATATTCGAAAAACATCTTCCATCATTTTTCTTATTCTTCTGTCAGATTATTCATGTCGTATTCAAGCAAACAAAACTGAATCTTGGTGACAAAATAATGTAGTAGTGTGAATTTTTCCCACTACATCATACCAGATATAATAATTTTGTAGGCGAATGCTGCAATTTTTTAGCCGAATTAAACACTAAAAGTCATAAACACCGCGCTTTACCCGAACATCCGGCCACCTTTGGGTTTTTCTTCTTTTTCCTTAATAGTACATCGCGGTATTCTTGGCTACTATCAGGCATTCTTTCCCCTTCAATTTTATTCTGACACCTAATCTTCTATTCTTACGCACTGGTTTAGGATCCCATGATCTTGAGAATCCAGTAAATTCTTAAAAAATTAAGATATTCATAATTTTTAAATAATAATTATTTTTGTATAATATGCTCAAAATATTGACAATTCTATATAATGCGTAAAGAAATAATGAACTATATTTTTTTTGCCAATTTTTGATAGTATAAAAATTAAACGACCTCTTATAGCAATGGCCATATTAAACAACGCAACGTTTTCGTAGACGTCAATAATTCTAAAATGTTGACGACAATATTAGAAACAATGATGAAATGATAATTTGGGAAAAGAAAAATTATTGTTAAAACTGATTCTATGGAACCCAAATTGGATCCGCTGGGATGTGAGAGTCGCCTTCGCTGCCGTCACAACAACCGCCTCGACGCCACAAACACTTGCACACGTCCCCCTGCCCCCCTCCCTGTCACCGACGTAGCGAAGGGAGAGTGAGCGCTTGGGCTGGCGATGACTCATACCAAGCAACTCCCTCTCAGCACCCAATGAATGAATGACGAAGCGGCCGCTGCCTCACGTCATGTTACTTCCTCGGCTGTTTACCGTTCGTTATCCCATTGGAATCCGAAGCGAACTCACTTTAGTGAAAACAAAGAACGTAATATTTGTTTACTCCATACGACAGTAACGGGAAGTAGTCGTGTCAGTTATACGCCGAATTTTTCCTCGTGCTCCTTTCACAATTTCCGGATTTATCCGTACTCTAAGAGACACCGCCCCGTCAAAATAGTCATCCTCCCTAAAGAGCAAGTGTGGCAGCATTTTATTTTATTTAATGTCTTTTGGCGAGGTTCAGGCCACGAGGCCTGCTCTTCGATCTAACCGTTGGACTTGTGAGAGAGAATTGGAAAGGAGAGATGTTGGGTTGCCGGGGAACTTATGGTAACGGACTGACATTGGAGTAGGTGAGGCAAACCCCAACTGAAAACATCACCTGGTTCGGCCGAGCAGAGTTTGAACCTACGCTCTACCGATCAGCGGGATCACTAGACCACCATTTTGGGGACCACCAATTTACTCTATTATTAATTTTTATATTATTAAAGAAGTAACTTAACGAACTTTTACAGGCTAAAAAATATATTTCAACCAAAACTTTTAGTCCCTAGTTTGTGACCCTCTAATTTTTAGTGATTTTAATAGTTACTATTTATCAATACTAATAAAGATGAATTATTTGGAATGTCTGATGCATGGAAATCGGAAAAGTAATCGATGAAATTATTTTAAATTTCAAATGCCTTAAGTATTATTGCGCCTAAAATGCTTAGTATGGTTAATATTGAAGAATTACGAGACCGGAAAAAACAATTAAAATTGCAATTAAATTTGATTGCTAATCAGTAGATGTGAACGACTGTGTCCGCTGGAATTCAGTTGCGTTACGTGAGACAGACAATCCACCGATCGTGTTATCGAAGTGACAAAATCGTAGAAGCAAAATTGAGTTTGTGACATTTAATCCAATGGCAATACAACTCAGTGACGATTCAACTTATCTACCTGAGCGGCGGAGGGTCAAGCTGTGGTGATGAGGTAGTCGGCAGGGTCAGACAAGGAAAACGGCAACGCTTACAGAACACCATCGCCGTCAACGAGTGGAAATATACGAGTTATTTCACTACACGTGCAACACCATATTCATATTTCCTTCATCGTGGTAAAAATTAATATATGAACATAAATATATTTTAAAATATTTTGAGTTTCCTTTAGTAAGAATTATTCCTTGATTCAAAGAAATTGTAAACCCGACAATACTTGGTGCAACTATTGACTTATTTCTGTCTTTGGGTATTCCAAATACCATTTTCTGCATTATAACACCAAACAAGAAGATATTCGTCCACCACCACTTAAAAAAACAAATTCCATAACAAATCACGCTTTTTGGAAATTTCGAAAAAAAAGTGTATTTTTTCTTCCTATATTCTGTTATACAAGAGAACAACCCGTCAAGAAGTTCATCGCTCTTTTACTTATTATCTGAGTTGATGAATGAGCAAGTCAATCGATTAGTTACAACGACGTAATATACAGAAATCTAAATTCAAAATAAACCTCAAATTCTTGTCTCTCAAATTATAATCACAAATAAAATGAATGAGGTTCTTCCAGAAATAAAATGACGTAATAAATCCATTTTCATAGTTAAACCAAAATTTAATAGTTCAAATGTTAGATATACTAAAAAAACTAAACGTAAGGGAAAGTTTGTTAGATTTGTATTATTATTTTCACCACTTTAAGAAAATAAAATCTTCAAATCCATTCCCTTTTTTCCGCAAAATTATTACAGATTTGGACAAATGTTTCAAAAATTACAAAGAAAGGTAAAAAATGAACTCTCTCACACGATAAGTGTATCAACACCTAAAAGCACTTATACAAAATGATAATTAATTTACAGGTAAATATTATGGCGTAGCATTGGCTGTCGGAAAGGTTAGAAATTCTGTATTCGAAGGAATGTTAGAAACAAAGGCTGTTCAAAGGAGGCAAACTGTTCATTCGCAATCATCTGTTATTCGCCAAGTCCATTTAAATTAATCTTAACAGGATACATTGCATTTCTTTTAGTGCGAGCAACCACTGTGTGAAATCCACGAAGATATATTGCTGAATACCAGTTATATGGGTAAGTTAGATATTTATAATTAAGTCAGTCGCGTAAATTAATGATTCATGTAACTTTGTTACTACTGAAGACGAAAGCTCATGGGAATGGGTTTTCTTGAATTTGCTGTGAATAAAATATGTTTCTCTCCTTAAGCATTCAAACTATACTATAATATTTTTACATTCTATTTTAAAAATTCCCTCTGCGTGTAGTGATTGAACAAGTACAAATGTTTTGCTTAATTTCTTTGAATTTACTCCGATGCTAATATAAAATAAAAAACAAAAATTAAAATATTTAATGTAATGATCATTATTTGACTTAGAGAAATGCTTAGAGAAATAACTCCTGCGAAGCAACAGTGTCTTCCTTGATTGCTTCCTGTTTTTATTTGTAAAAGAGAAGGAGATTGTTATGGAATTTGTGAAATAACTCGTACATTTCTTAATATTAAGTTGAGGAGGGCCCCATATTAACGGCGACGGTGGTCTGGAAGCGTTGTCGTTTTCCTTGTCCAATCCTGCGGACTCCCACCTACATCACCACAGCTTGACCCTCCGCCGCGCAGGTAGATAAGTTGAATCGTCATTGAGTTGTATTGCAACTGAGATGAAATGCACCTACCCCAGCAAAATTTTATAAAGGCTGTGAAGAACATTGTTTTTAAGAACATGACCGAAATATGAAATAAAAACCAACGAATTTAAAGGTCTTAACTATGCACCTTGTTCATTGAGCTTTGTGTGTAATAATATTTTCCCTCTTCCTGGATTTTAAAATAATTTAGACTTACGAGAATAGGAAACACTGTATTTTTAATTTTTGAAGTTAACAAAAGTGAAAATTTAAATCATGAAATTGGAGAAATATGGAATTTAATATGCTCCCATTGACTCTTATGCAGACCAAAACAACCTACCTATCTTCTGTTGATTAATACAGAGTAAAAACTGTGTTAAAGCTGTGATTAACCGTGTGAAAACATGACTTAATAAGTAAATGTATCTTGGCGACTTCTTTCCACCTTTTCCTATTACACGGCAATGGAAAACGATAACCAATTCATTTTAAGTTTCATGAAGTGGAATAATTTTTTCTATAAATGTTAACAGACAGTTCTTCAGTTTCAGTAGTTTTTCCAACAACGAAAATATCAAAGAATCATGGATTATATTTCACAAATTTTGTGAGACTTGCACCTTTACTGTATTTGTTTAAAAAATTGTGCTTGATTATGGTTTACAAATATTGTTATTTGAAGATTTTTGATAAAATTTGACCATGAATAAGATTAACGTCATTAATATCTAAATGCACACTATAAATGCTTCATGAAACTTAAATGTATTATTAAATTAATATATCATAATCAATCACTGTTCTTAAATTTCGATTCTAAAACACGCATAATAATTACTGTTTATGAATTAACAATTATACATTTTAAAATTGAAACCAAAAGAAGAGTTTTGTTTTTGGTTCTGGAACATGAATAGATGATCGTTAATGCTGTGGAATCGTCACCGGAACCGGCTACAAAGTTCATTTCCGTCTGGGCTCTTGCTGAGAATCGAAGTCTTATCTCTAGGCAGAACCTATTAGAAAGGAGCATTTCGGATCGGTGCAAACCCGTGACGAATCCTCCGCTATCAATGGGACTCGAGCATCCGGGGAAGGAACTCCTTGCCGGATGGCGCCGGAAGAGCTGCGTCACTTCCTCCTGGCGTATCCGGAGCGAAGGTCACAGAAGGCCGCGAGACTTGTTTTCCCCACACGAGAGTGTGTCATTCATTTTTCATATTTTGAATGGAGCACCTGAACCGGAACGTTTGACTCTCGTTCACGAAATGATTCACATGTAGAGCTGTCATGTTTCGCTTTCAAATTAGACCGATAGAAACTAGTAAAAAAACACACACTGTTCTTTTTACATTTTTAATCTTTTGTATAGAACATACGAATTTGTAGATGCGATATTTCAATCAATTATTCATAGTTCAAAGTTACGTATTCCTCACTTCACATTATATTATTTGACAAGAATTATTAAAAAAAAAGAAATAGTGAATAAAGAAATGACTGAAATGTTTCCCGCTAAAGTCGAATAATTATAAATCTATGAGTGGCGTAACATGAGAAGGTTTTTTATGGCGGGAGGGGGTAGTTATAAATCTTATCAGTTATGTTTTATAATATTGAAAAATTATTCCATATATACGAAACACCGAGTATTTTAGTGAAACTAATACATGACGACATCAGTTAAAATAGTTTATTGTAAATTATAAACTAAGAAATAATGTACAATTGTTCCGCATTATTCTTTGTTAAAAAACAATTTTTATAACGAATGTTTGTATGAGTGAGACACTTGAACTACTACACTCCCATTAATCACGTCTCTTTCACGAGCATACCAATGACACTGAAGTTTATCAAACCTGTTACTTTCAGTTGTTCTACCGTATTCTCGTATCAGGATTATGAATCTAGCTAATCTACCATTGACTACAATGTTGACGTTCATTTCAAAGGTATTAATTTTCAAGGGTGAAATTAGAAATGGTGTTATTCTCTCTGTGCACTTTTGAACCGGTTTTCAATATTTAAGCTTTATGAGAGTAAGTGTATTATTTATTGACGAACTATTATTTCAAGTCTCATCAATCATAAACCGGCAGGACAAGACAATACATCTCCTCAGGACCCACTCCAACCACGCTGGGCATAAATTTGTTCATGTCGCAAAAACTTAAAAATTGGGTAATATCGCAAATATTCAATTTTTAAAAGTTGTAAAACAGGTTAAATATGTGCATTTATTTTTCATCTAGATGTGATATTTCTTTGTCTCTCAAAACGAACTTGGGGGGTAATCCCCAAACGGGATCAATGATTGTTCACGACGACGCGGTAATTGGCATTTTCATTCCAAGAGGAATTACAAACCACGTGACACCTGGAGCACATGTCCAAAGTCGCATAAAGGATTTAGGAGCAGATTGCGAATTTGGAGCACCCTCAGTCCTCTTTCCCTCATTTTCTCCTAATTCGTCCACCCCTCACATAATCAGTAGGACTATAATTAAATAAACAGAAGAAAATATATTCAATAGTTTTCTTAACGTAACATTTATTTAATTTTTTCGTTTTATTCGACTTTTATGGTCTCCTTGTATGAATAGCTTTTAGCACAACAAGGACCTCTTCTATTTTGTCACAATTTTGCATTTATCACGCTGCACAGCTTAGCCGTTACGTTATTCACGCAACGTTCTCCATCCCCTTCACGCAGAGGGGTGTGCTGTCTTTCTTATTCCTGCTATTCACAAGATGAAATACTCAAATAATCAGTATTTTGTCTCTGTCGATATGAAAGTCCATTTCCGTTTCATATACAATATACCTTGTCTTTGGTATTCCTTGATGCACTCAGCTCTGGCCCATTGTGTGGGCATAACCCACATGACATGTTCCTAATCCGCACTTACATTGCTCTGCTGTTCCTCTTCCAAATCTTTTTAAATCGCACATCATGATATATTCGTGCGTTATTCGTTCTTTTTGTGTCGCATCCCATCGACGTTGCCAAACCTCCAATAATATTTCTGTCAGTTTTCCTCGTGATATTCTATCCTCTTTCTTGAATACCAAATTATTTACAATGTCTTACCCCGTTTGTTTCAAATATCTCCTTTTTATCTTTTGCACGTATAAATCAATTGGCATTAATCCTATGATTAAATTTAGTGCTTCAGTTGATACTGTCTTATAACAGCCAGTTATATGTAAAAGACATTATCGCTCTATTGCTCTACATTGTTTTTCGTAACATGTATTTGCCATCTTCTCCGCCCGAGCCACACAACCATGTATCATGATCTGTCTTATTGCTCCGGTACAGAATATCTCTAGCTCTTTCCTTTCTATCCTATAATGGTGGATTCCTACACGGAGTATACTGTATAAAGTTGTTTGAACTAGCTTTTTAACATATTTTAAATTGTCATTGAAACTCAACCTATCGTCCAAAATTATCCCAAGATATGTATCGTTTTGCATCACCTGTACTTTCTCTGCCTTAATTTTCACTATTATATCCCTTCGTTTAGTTCGCGTATGGCCGAACCACATTATTCTAGTTTTACTTGCTGAAAATTCTAAATCATAGTTTGTACATACCTTGGTATACATTTCTCTACCTTCTGTTCCAATTTCCGTCTTGAATTTACATATGTTGTGGCTGTTAAGTTATCTTCATACGTCACCGTTTGCACACCCTTCTCTTCCCATAATATATTATCCATGATAATATTCCAATATAAAAGACCTCTTTACGATCCTTGTGAGTGTCCTGTTCGTACGTCTCGTATTATTTCCTCATTTCCTATTCTTAATATTATGTTTCTCTCTTCAAAATAGAATTTAACCATATTGAGTAAGTACCCTGATAACTGCTTTTTATGCAACGTATTTATTGTATGCTTCCACCTTATATTGTCAAATACTCCTTTAATGTCTAAAAATATGCATCCGCAATATTTTCATTTGGATAGTCGTTGTCGTAGAGCATCGCTTGCCCCTTTACATCTATCATAGTAGCTCATAAAAGAGACATGAAGATAATGAATAAATTAATTAGAGAACATATAAATATTGTATTTTAACTTGGCCGTAGACGAGGCATACTTTTTTCCCCGAATAGGTACTCGTAGTTGTGAGTTACAAATCGCATCCGACATGTAGGCGCGTGGAAACCGGGTGTGAATGCTACCAGTACAGGGGATAAGGAACCTGTGGTTCCTTATCCCCTGCATGGGATGTGACACAGGTCCACTGGAACAGGTCAGGTCGTTGTTGTGTACGATCTTCGAGAGTCGTGGCGGTTGGTGCAGAAGTAGCATATTTGCGACCAGTAATCGAGGTCCCAGGTTCGAGTCCCAGTCCGTTACAATTTTCACTTGGCCGTAAATAATGTGTATAAATACTATAGTTTTATGTACCATCCAAACCAATCTACACTTCTTCCAGTGTTTATGAGGTATTGACAATAATTTATCGACAGTGATTTTTCGTTGTCCGCTCCATCTCAGACTAAAACATAATGAAATAGTTTTAGTTTCCATTTAATTTTTATTTATTAACTATTACTAATGATATATATATATATATATATATATATATATATATATATATATATATATATATATATATATATATATATNTTTCCCCTTTGTCTCGACAGCTCCGTATCTGTCACTACTTTCTCAAGAGCATAAAGGAGACCGAGTAGGCGCGACACCGCGTCCTGCAAAGCGTCTCCTCCGCTTGTTCTTTCTTTCCCAGAGGAAAACTCACTTGCTGCCACCTCCGCAAACCTCTTTCTTTCTCTCTCTCACTCTCTCTGTCTCGCCAAATTGGGCGTGTCCGGCCGCCCGCGCCACACCACGCCGGCATCAGCAGCAGCAGAAGAAGAAAAGACGACGGCCGCCGACGCGTTGGCGATCATCCAACGTACGTTACGAGAGGAACTCCGACGCATTCGTCTGCGGTTCCACCGGACGTCGTCATTGTCTTCGCGAAACACACACTCGTCCGTCTTTCAAGGAATGGTCTTCGTTCTTGAAATCAACAGTTTTCATTTGAAATACGTCTTTAATTACTCATATTTGTTCTCATTCAAGGGAGGAGTCACTTGGTCATGATTTTCCTTGGAGCACAGAAATGTCCATACCTTAGAGCACGTGTCAGAATGGTCGGAATTGATGAGATGGTCCGTTGCTTGTTTCCGGAGAGTAAATAATTTTCTTGTCCTTCAGTCGGGAATATTTCCAACTGCCTTCTTCGACAATAACATATTTATTTTGTTATTTATTTAATCATTTGTAGGATTTGTTGTGAAATGGGTTCACATAAACTGCGTATTGTAACATCGTTACACTGCATCACCAGCAATGAAATTTTTATCTTGTGATATGCTCTTCCAAAGAAAGACTAAGACAATCTTCGATTTAAATATGCGTTTCATTTCCCAACAAGCAATCAGGGGTAAAATGCACAATAGAAATCCAATGATTCAGAGTAATTGGAGATCGGACCAATTCGGATAAGTGAAAATTGGATTAAAATTAGGGATTATGAAAAAATGTCTTGAGACAGAACGAAAGTCGCAAATCTAATGTACTAGGCATGAAAATTTGCATAAGGTATTATCAAATATGTTAAATTAATGTGCAGTGTACTTGTGTATGAATATTATGTTTCTCATGGCGATAACCTAAATTTCAGTTGCTTGTACATTAATTTTGTAATCAAAACCAGGTACATTGAATTCAGGTCGAGTACATAAAAAAGTTCCTGAAAATTGTGAAATTTTTAACAAGGCATCAGGGCGCACATAATGTGAATCTCCGGAAAAATCTCATAATTAAATTAGTTCGTGTTAACGATACACCGAGAAAGTAAACCAATTCAAAATATAAAATAAAATGAATGAATTTCTTCTCCTAAATGGAATACGTTTTCGAACAGTTCAGATTTCTATTATTAACGGAACTGTCCCTCCATAGGAGGATGTTGGAGTAGAACATCGATTCAAATGCTCTCTTCTCGCGGCACGTGTTTGGCGCGTTGCCAGAATTTCTTTCGCTATTTTCTTCAGGAACTGTTGCAACTTGCTCAGTCGTCAAGCAATCTCACTTACGTCATGGCTAATATACCCCCAAGAATTCTACACGATTAACGCACGGCGACTGTTGTCTCGATAATAAGAAGGAACAGTAACAGACCGTGTTGCAATACATTGGAGTAATTCGTTGCAGAGAAACGTGATTTCGTTTATCTCTTCCTTTGCATCAAGCGAGAATTTGACGACAGTCGTCGGGTATAGATTGACTGTTTAACAATTTCTTTCTCTTTAAGTTTTGCAACAATCTACACGAAATTATGTAATGGATGGTACTGTCATATTTTATTTTATTTTCAGCGACAACTATTCGTTACTCGGAATCTTTGAGAGAACAGAACATTTTTAAAGATTTAACTTTCTTTGCCTTCTAGCGGTTACATTGAAAATTCAAATTATGTTTACAAATGTTGTCAGTAATTGAAATAACTGTTTTACTTATCAAGAAATCTTCATGAAATTATATATATAATCATTGTTCGGATTTAAGAAAATTAACTAAAAAAATACTAAGAAAATCAAGATTCAATAAATGGGAATCGTTAGTTTTGGAATTTCCTTCAATGGAACAGAATTTAAAAAAATATTTTTTTCACAATCATTTAATAGGCCACAAGATGTTATTACTAATTTAGACCATAATATCCATCTTTTTATTTGTGCCTTCACATTTCGATACGACTGAAATAACTGATTTGTTAATTGATATATCTCAAAATGTACTAAACAGAAAAAAAATATATGAGAAACAAAATATTTTTTCATTGGATTATTTCATGTGGATTGATTTTTTTTCATATAGTATTGATAGGAATGTTCATAATAGGAATGAGAGATAATTTAACTTATACATTAATTGACAGATGGCGAATAGTAAAGTGGTAACTGATTTGAGTAGCACTGAAAATTATCCCATTTCGATTCCGAAGAAATATTTGAAGTATTTTGGGGACGAAGCTATTCAGCATTTCACGATGCAATCCGTAGATATATACAAATTAGATGAAAGAGTTAAATTTTAGTACTTTATTTGATCAATTACTTATATATCTACTAAATTTCGACAGTTAAAGAAGTCAGGCTCTTACCTAGGAGCGTTAATAATAAATCTCGAATCTAGAGTTATTGTAATAGTTATGATTTTTAAACAAAATTTTCCCATTATCTATAGTTTATAATAATACGNTTATTGTAATAGTTATGATTTTTAAACAAAATTTTCCCATTATCTATAGTTTATAATAATACGTGCTTGTGAAATGACTTTTTTTGTTTTTTATTAAATACAAATTTGTTGGTATTCTGTAAATATTATAACTCGTACCGAACTATTTTTATTCTTATCTTAGGAATAAATGTGTTGCAATGTTAAATCCGTCTCTGCCTTACGGCCCTTGATCCGAATTGATGGGATGATCCCTAGCTTCCGGAGAGTAATTTAGTTTCTTGTCCTCCACGTGGTTATACACAGTTTGTAACTGCTTTTTTGTCAAAAATTTATTAAATTCAAGAGATACCGCAAATATCTCAGTCGAGGAGTTGTGCGTGTTTGGTAGTCTTAGCGCCTTTCCTGTCTTTTTCCTATGCTCTTCCAACAGGCGACTGTGTCTATGAGGCGTGATTTGTGTCAGATGTATTCCACGAGAGAATGAGTTCCCAGGCAGGGTCCCCCGACCAATGGAAACGCTCCGAGCACGGCACCGGAAATACCCACCGGAGAATTCCGTGCTTGTGTAAATTTTCCGGAATTTTTCTTCCACCTTTTACGATTCTTAACCCCAGATTTGCGATACAGTCGAGGTATAACCTCATAATTGGACTGATGCAAGTTTCGTGATATGGCCATAGATTACGTAGATAAAGTTGGTTTACGTCTCAGAATAATGGAGAATCTTTAAAGCTCACAAGTCGACGTTTTTACAATGACCATAAAAATATAATAAATTTAATAAATACTTTGTAAAATTTCATATTGGTTCGCAAATTACATTCAACTTGAAAAATTTATTTCACGTATTAATTTGTAAAATTAGACTTTCAAGTATCATTCGTTTACAAATTAAACTAAAACCAATTTTCTTTTATTTTTCATACCTCTTCTATAGAACATCTGTATGACTTAATGTATTGTCATTAATTATAAATTACAATTACAGTCAAAACAGATTTTGTTAGAAGTTAAATCAGTTATTTAGATAACAGTTCTTTTCTACATTAAGAAACATCCAAAATATTTTCCAAAAAGTATCGTAGGTGACATCAGTAGCGGCGATTGGGAATCAAAAATGGGGAAGAAGGCAAAAGAAATATTGACAATTTATATTAACATGATATTTTCTGCATATTTGCACAGAGTTCGATTTAAATAATGAAATAAATCAAAGGAAAGACAATTGGTTACAACATCAAGGATGGTGTAAATTTTTTTTATTATTCCCAGTTTTAAACGGTTAAAATGAAATTTTTATATTTCCTTAAAAAAGTGACGCCCCCTTCCCTAATAGCCGCCTGGGTGACGTTGATTCTTTGATATCGCAGCCAGAATTAAAAATGAACATTTAACAACTTCAGTAGTTTTAGAATTTTTACCTTCTTAATAAACATTACGCAATACGATTCTTTTAGTTTCATGGTTCATTTCTCCAATCATAATATATCTTTACAAAAAATTACTCCTCAATATTTCATTCAAAATATTATTGATAATGAAGCACATTCTGTAGAATTTATCTTAGAAGTGACTTGTCCAATATTTCTGTGATACAAAACTATCTAACAAATAGAACCAGACATTACATTGCATTTTCCTTAATGCGTGAATATTAAGTTTTAACGTTAACTTATTTCTTGCATGAATATTGATCACATGGAATAAAAATGTTTGAGATAAAGAAATAAAAAGACTATGATTTTTTAGATTTTTTAGATTGTTTTTCATTATTTCTGTGAACATATGCATTATCTGACATAAATGATATCCAATTTAGTATTGGTTTTAATAGCAATTTCCCAAATTTCTGGGTCAAGTTCTTACAAAAGGAACCGGTAGCAGATGGTCATAGAAATTTGAAATAAACATCATTCTGCTATTGATTTCAATAAGAAATAACTGAATGATATTTTAGTATGTATATCAAGGTGAGAAGATAAAAGTTCACTTTTTAGAGGAACTCATAAACCGCATGGTCTACTCTCACGTCTATGTTTCCTCATGTCTTGCCTTTCAAATTGTATTTTGCACTATCTTTCGTATGTCTATTTTAAGAAGATTCTTCCGCCTTCGTTCATTGTCCTGGCGTTCTTTTCCGGGAAGTCCTTCATGAGGAACTTTCGTAAGGGTAAGTGCTCTGGCAGGGGTTGAAGGTGCTACAGATAAGGTCTCACTGCCATGCACAAAGGCAGAAAGGATGCATCAGCGCGTTTCGCGATCGTTCAGGTAGCAAGTGAGTTCCTCCGTCAGGAAATCGGAAACAAAAGGAAATAACTTCCTTCTTTTGTGAATGTACGTAGCTTAAGGACGCCGTGAACAAATGACTGCGTAGAATAAATGAAAATACATAAATGTTCCGCAGACAATTCATTTCCTGTTTACCAGATATCATCTTTCTTTTGTTCTGGATTATCGTACTTGAAATAGCAAAAAAATATAAATTTCTGATGATATATTTGTTGGATTAGCTCAATATCAGTCTTGGAAATTATAAAATTATTTCACCTTCTATTATTTTAATATAATATCTTATACAGTAAACCCGATATACAGCGATAACTCAGCTCAGAGGTAGCTGACAATCAAAATCGCTGATACTCCGCAAAACACACTTTACGTAACAGTCCTCACTTTTAAACTATATTTATTTCTAAACATGCAATATGTTAACGTTTACTATTATAAATTCGTAGATATAATTTATTGATAAATTTATATCCGAATCTATATTAAAAACATGTTAACCTACACAATCCTCATTCTTATAAAACAAAAATTTGTAATATAATACAGCAAGTACTAATTGAAAAGTAATCATTACTATTGAATTACTTTTAAAATTGTTTGATAGGAACATGTTTATTTTTACTTTGTGAAGAAGTGAATGAATTTTTTGAGACGTAAGGACTTCCCTGACAAATTGCGTCGCTGCTAGGGGCGTCGTTGACGCCGGGCGCGTCCATAGGGGCGCCCCCCGGGTGGTTATCGCGTACACCGGGAAACGAGTGATAAGCGTCGCACGTTCTCCGACGCCCCTGAAACACGCAAACCTTTCGAAATCCTCGAGGATTTGCAGAGCAAAATTGCATTTAATACTGCCATTGCTCGATAGTTATGTAGTAGAACCCAAAGTAAAAATCGAATGAAGAAAATTACCTTCATGATTATGCTTTTGCGACAAAGTAAGAGGTAGTCCTAAAATTGGATTTAATTTTTTATATCGATTTATAAGAGACATCCATAAACGGAAAAACAAAAACGACTTGATGTGAGTCTCCAGTTTTTTATTTACGTTTATTTTGGGGATGTAAAATTCATTGAACCTGGTCACAATTCCATGTAAAAATTTATCTATGGCAAATGCAGATGAAATGCTAGTTCACATATAAGCAACCCACTAAACTTCCCTATCTACTATTGCTACTCTTTCATGTTCCGAATCTTATCGATTGCGATAATCGAGTTCGCGTTCCAAATAACTCATTATTAGCACTGAGTTGTATTAACGGGTTTATTTATACAAACTCACAAAATTATTGATAGAGTATCGACGAGTGTAATTTTTCAGCTAGCGGAAATCACTCTCAAGATTTGTAGGAAATAATCATAGTTCTTCTAACTATTTCCACGTACTACAACCAGAGTTCTTTCCTCTCTTCTTATTGTCTTTTTTTCGTCATTTCTCTCGTTTGTGGTGATAATTTGAGAATCGAGGTACTGCTGCGAAAAAGGAAACGCGAAGGTGCAGTTTTCTTACATCACACCAATAAATCTTTTCAAGTCCAATAATAAAATAATACAACGGTATAGTCCACCGTCATGATCCTTTAATGAGCAAAACGCTTTTTATCGCTTGCATAGCGAGCATCATCAGTGATAAAATAAAGTATAAAAATAAAGAATCAAAAATTTTAAATACATAAGCGAAAATATTAACAAGAATTTTGAGACTGGAGGCGGGAGGGCGGGCCGCGGGGTTGAAAGAGAGGTCATAAGGGTGGGGAAGACGACGATATGTCTTTGTGTGTGAGAAGTGTATTTTGAAAGATAATGGTCTGTGCTAAAGTTAATTCATTGATAAAAAGAACCTTTCTATTTTGTTGAGGGTGGACTGAAACTCCTACACAAAGCCAAACGAAGAAGGGATGAGGCGAGTTGAGGGATCTGCTCGTTTAGGGCAATGGCAAATGTTGAGTGTTTCTTACTGTAATCTAATGCGGAATTGGTTTGTGATATCTAATATTTTAAATTGTCTGATAGGTTGCAGGACTGTTGGTGCTAGTTGAGATGGGTTGCGAAGTGTGGTATTGAGTTTCTATGCACGGAAATGTTCTCTTAATCTGACCTGGAACGTTCTTCCAGTCTGACCTATATACGTGACGTTGCAACCAGCGCAGGGGAGGGAATAAATTCCACTGGACGGTGATAGAGGAATGGTATCTTTGGTATGGGCAAGAATGTTACGACGAGTTTTTGGAGTGTGAAATATTGTGTAATGTCCATGTTTTTAAGGTGTTTGCTATTGTAAGGGAAATTTTTGCCGACGGACGGGAGAACATGTCTATGGATGTTTTATCATTGATGGGGAGAGGGACAGTCTGCAGTAGAGCTTTACAGTCTGAAATGGGAATACAGGGGAAAAGGTTTTTCACATCAAAAGAAATGAGTTTCGCATTGAAAGTATCGGGTACGAATTTGGTTTTGGATACTAATTCAGTGCTACTCATTGAAGAGTATTGGGGAGTAAAATTTATGTGTTGATGAAAAGCCGATGTTTGTTTGTGTCAGCCTGTGCGTAATGGTGTTGGAATAAAAAAAATTCTTATTGAAGGATTATGATAAATTAAAGGTCGTTTTCATGTTGCTCATTTCTTTATTGGTATTAGAAAGCTTTTTCGGCTGCATAGCAACCATCATCAGTAACATACACTGAAAAATATAAATGTTCATAAAATGACAATAATAAAAATAAAAATAAAATAAAAAATAAAAAAATATACATAATATGAAAGTATATAATAATTGGGTGAAACAGTATCGAAAGAAGTGTATTTTTGGTTGTTGTTGAAATAAAGAAAGGAAGAACAATGAAAAAAAAAAAAAAGAATAAAAGAAAAGAAAACAAATACAGAGTGAGTAAGCTGACAAAATTACGTACCTGAGTGTTAAGGAATATTTTTGGCGAATGCGCAGAGTACGCGGAACGGAGGTCATTATATGGT
>NNCF01129218.1:236112-274325 GCA_002313205.1 Laupala kohalensis
TGGATGTGTAAAATTTCTAATTTGATCCGGGGCCAAAATCTATTTTCTACTTCTAAAATATAAAAATCCTTTTCAATGTTAAATGTGTGTGTGTTTTCTACTAGGTGGTTGGCGAAGTGTGAGACTGTTGTGTTATTTTTCCATGCATTTACGTGTTCCTGTATCCTTTGTTTGAATGTTCGTCCAGACTGTCCGACATACACGAAGGATTGTGACTAGATTATACCATTGTATAATTTTATTACTAATAGTATAACCTCTGTCTAAACCTCACTTCTACTATCATTCTTCTCACGTTCCATTTAATTTGTGAGACGCGTAAATTTGGTTTTCTCCAATCTGGAAATAGCACTTCATTATTGAGTATTTTCTGTACAAGGGATTGTTTACTATCACCTGAGGATTTAATGCGATTTGTTTAAATTTTTATGATAATTTTCATTTTCTCCAGGGGTGGGATTTCAGAACAATTTTTGGGGATACCGGTTTCAAGCCCATGATCAATGTTCATATCGACCATTATTATTTATCTTAAGATATCAAAATTTGAATCAATATGAATGTGGTTTATTAATTGTCATACACGAAAAATAGTTCTTAATTACGAACGAGAAAGAAATGCATGAAAGATTTAAATGTTCCTGTATGGGAGAAGGACATTGCCCTAACACCTATCTCCCCGTCGAAAAAATCGCCTATGCCTTGGTATGTTTTGGTGGTTCAAAGTAGTGAGGTCAAAACAAATGGCAAATAAAATAAAATGTTCTAGCTTGTAGACTTAAAAGCGATGCACTCGAGCTGCTGGTTGAAAAGCTACAAAATAAACAAACGATAAGCGCCGCGCGTTCACCTCCGCCCTGTAAAACAAACGACGGCGTTTCCAATCTTACGAACTGAAAGTGCTCGACACGTTTCGCTTATATGGATTTTTCCCACGCGTGTGCTGTGAGCACGGGAAATTACGTCAAAGGTGACGGAATCGCTAAAATTAAGAGGATCGGGGATTGCGATATTTGTGTTTGTTGCGTTGTTTAGAACTAGCAATGTGATTGGTGCATGATGTCAGAGCGTGTAGAATCTTAACTTTCCTTATGACGAATCATTGGTTATCATTCAGGATGACACCTACTTTCAGGAATGAAAGTTGAAATATTGTATCATAAGAATCATTGAATCATAAGAAACATCTAAAGCAAAAAATTTATCGGAAATTTTTCCCAGTTAATTTGTTGTATTTTTATTTATTGGAGTAAATCCAGAAATACGGGTAATGTTGCAAATCATGAACAATATATGAGTGAAATAACACATAGTCATTACGTTTTAACAACACTGAATTTATCTGTCTTCCTTTTCGATCATCTTTTTGAGTTTCATTTGGGTTTCCAACTATGTTTGAGCAATTGTTGTCAATATAATCAATTGACATGTTTGATATCCTCTCTCCTCTTTTGTAGACATTATTTCAAAAACTAGGCTACAAACAAAATCAAACTGAATTTCGTAGGAATAGATCAACAATTGACAACATATTTGTAATGCGACAGATCTATGAAAAATGTTATGAACATGGAATCAAATTATACAATGTTTATTGATTATATTCGGGCCTTTGATTCAGTTCTAAGAAATAATTTCTTCGAAAACCTGGTAAAATACAATATACCAGCAAAATTGAGGAAATTGATACAACTATCTCTATCTAACACCAAGGTCAAAGTTAAGATTAACAACAAAATGATTGACGATTTCCCAATGGAATATGGGGTTAAACAAGGAGACCATCTGTCTGCAACAGTATTCAATGTTTCCTTAGATACAATATCTATAGATATTAAAGGAAATATAACAATCTGATTTAAACAATGTGTTGCCTGTGCAGACGATGTTTTACTGACAGCAGGGACCTGAAAAGCATTAGAAGACGTTTTTAAACTCCTGAAGGAAGAATCATTATCATTTGGATTACAAATAAATCAAGGAAAAACCAAATACATGAAAATGAAAAACTGTTGAAATTATCTCACAAGAAGAAACATTTGACAATGAGAAGTATCAATCAGTCAGTTCCTTTAAATATTTGGGTTCAATTTTAAATCAAAGTAATTCCATCGAAGAAAATATTTCCGAGAGAATTGCAGCTAGTAATAGAGCTTACTATGCTAATAGGGAACTGTTAAAGAGTATGCTGCTTTCAAAGAATGCAAAAGTTATTTACCAAACTGTCGTAAGACCTATAGTAACATATGCGGCAGAAACGAAGATTCTCAAAGAAAATGACTAAATGTCTTCCAGAGGAAGTTCATGAGGAGAATATATGGTCCAGTGCAAGAATCAGATGGTACCTGGAGAATCAGATACAATTATGAAATTGGTAACATCATCAAATCAAAGAATATAATAAACCCTATAATAGCACTCAGACTTTGCTGGTATGGCCACCTGCATATAATGCAGGATGAGAGAACAGTGAAAAATCTATATATGGTACCCTGCATCAACAAAGAAGAGAGGAAGACCGAAGACTAGGTGGAGGGAAGACGTATTGAATAGAAAATTGGTTCGTATTAGTGCAAGACCAAAAGAGATGGAAAGCAGTCGTGAAGCAGGCCGAAACATCAAGAAAGATGTTGTAGAGCCTATTAAGAAGTAATAAAGCAAAAAAGAATGATTAAATATAGTACAAGAATTGGAAAGGGAAGCGTAGGGTTGCGTGTACCTAAGTCCTTGACTCTTAAGGTAAATACTGGGGTGTAAAGTCCAGGGGCAAATATCAAATATTAAATATTATAATAACTGCAGTGTCAATATTTATATTTTCATTATAGTAATTTCAATTTTGCATTCTAAATTCTCGATTAATTATAACAAGTGTTTATATAAATTAATTAGTTAATATAATTGCAATTCTTTATTGTTGTAATTTTTTATTATTGTAATTTTATTTATTATTGTTATTTTATTTATTATTTTAATTCTAATTTGGAGGAAAATTTGACCAGAGGGTCTGAGTCAAACTGAATAAATTATTCTACTCTATTCCATTCTATTCTGTACTACTCTATTCTGATCTAATCTATCATATCCTAGGAAAACCCGCGGATCATTCGGGTGAACTTTAGAATTTTTTACGATAAATCTTTGTGAATCTATATCTACTAAAAGTTATTTGTGTATGTTTATGATTCATTAAACGACTTTCCATTGCGAATACCGTCCATACTCTTCTCTGGTATTTTTCCGTTTAAGTGAGTTCATGGTGCTTGGATAATTAGTTTTCTTTCCGTATTTATTCTTCTACGCACGTTTCATTCCTACAGGCTATGAATACTTAGAAATTGGTCGTATAAATCGTACATCGTATCATTCTTTTTTATTTTTTATTCTGCGTATCTTCTGGGTAACACGGAAGACGACACCGATCGGGTGATGAATCTTGGAAGTCCTCGTCTCCTAGTCTCCTCGACAGCTAGATAGAAGAGTGTTTGTAATACTTGTATGCATTCATGATCCTGAACGTTCAGCTGATTGCGTACTTAAACCTAAGTTTGTCGGTATTGCAAAGTATCTGTTCTAACACCTGAATCATTCACCCAAAGCATGGTTAGCTTGAGAAGTTTTCGTGGCGCCCCAAACTTCGCCATAAGTAAGTTAATAAATAATATTAATTAATTTAAGAATAATGTTTAATATTGAAAATAGCACTTGATATATAAATGACTGTCACATCGATATACTAATAACACGCCACATTTGGGAGGAGTTATTTAGACACATATATTCTGTGTATTGCAGAATACGTATTTATGTCGAGTCGATTTTTCGAGTTAGAAATATACCGGATTCGCGTTAGAAGAATATAAGATACTGGGAGAGACATATTCCTAGAAAACTATAAGTTTCTTTAAACAGTTTAGAAACCATAAATCATTGACCGGAATCATATAGTGAATTATGATCTACCGTGAGGTATTCAATTTCAAGATTTGACAAATATGTTTCTGGAGGATCGTTATTATCGGTAGCTTTGATCGCGAAGTAGCAACATTAGGTATCATCGAGAGATTTTTTAAATGGGATTGCCTTGTCAGTACATCTATGATAGGAGACTAAAATGAAGTTAATAGTGAATAGAATCAGTGGATCATTGGCTGTGGGTGTGAAGCGCTTTCATCCAGATGGCGCTCAAGGGAGTCACGAATCTCGACAGCTGTTCACTTCGCTCTTGGAAATAACGGGAGTGACGCACTCTCAAGGTCTCAGGCGTTACTTTTGAAGTCATGTTACTGATCATCGACGCAATTGATCATCAGCTTTTGCAGCTGTGCAGGAGTCTCTTTTGCTGCACAAAAGAGAGAGAGAGAGAGAGAGACCGATGCGCGTTACGTTTTTGATTGGCTACGCCATTTTTCAGTGAATAGGGAGGGAATTTAAAATTACAAGATACACTACAATTGAACTCTTTCAATTCATGTCACTTTGATGTCTGTCGGACAGCAAATCTATTACACCACCTGAAACTCGAGAACCACTAATTCGATTTTCGCGATTCTTTTTTAAAATTCATAGTTATGTTCTCTGGCAAGGTTTGCGCGTATATTTTGTTATCTTAGGTATCACAAGTTATAGGCAATAACGAGAATAGACAATAAAGTCGGGGGGAAAACCAGTCTTGGGAGACATATATTCGCTTACGCTGCCTAAACGGTTAGAGATAGGTGGTAACAATGAATAGCAAAAAGTTCTACAAAAAAGGTCGAGACAGCATGTGTCTATCTACAAGCGTTAACCAAAATTATTTTTAAAAAAACGGTTTTAAAAAGAGACGTGTTAAAATACTTACGTAGATAAAAACACATCATCGTCAAATAAAATGCGTTCTGTGTTTTTTTCATTTAATAAAGATGAAAACTGTCTTTAAATCGTAAAATTTGCAGGAATAGTTTAGATTTTACAAGCCTTTTAGTTTTACAAGCAGTCGCGGCCGCCGCCGCTGCCCTCGTCATGTGTTGCCTCGGGAGGACCAGGCAAGAACTTAACTGGCGCGCTGCCTCGTGGTGCATCACGTGAAACAAACATTTTATACTTACGTTAGAGTATTTGAGTCACGACGCGATCAGGTTACGGGTGGTTTCGACAAGGAGGATGGAAATTACGAAAATTAAGAAATAAATTAGATTCACATCCTGTTACATTGTACACGAACAGAAAAATATCGGGGGCTTTATAAACGAAAACAGAAGCATTAGTTTGGCAATTAATGTAATGCGTGACAACAGAATGTCTGTAGTGGAATCTTTGGGACAGTTTCTAAGCTTCGTAAGGGAAAAAAGGGAGACAGAAATGAAGATTATAATGGTTGGGTAAAATGCAACGTGATACTGACGGCCTTTTTGCTTTCTATGTTACAGGTTATGAAACTTCTTCCTACGTGCGGGTGAAGAAATACTATTTTGTAAATACTTTTTCTTATAAGCTCTATTTGTAAATACTAATTTTGTAATAATTCTTATAAACTCTTGTCTTATGTAAATACTTTTGTAAATATCTTTTGTAAATATTGTCTCTTGTAAAAAAAATTCCATATACAGGCTTTGTGTCCTGACGGTTGTTTTTCCGTGGTTTCCAAAGGTGCTCAATGAATTAGTCTATTTCAGATTTAAGAAACTATTACAGAATGCCGAAAGTTTATAATATAATAATAATTAATGTTCTGTCCATGTATAACTAAATTTAATATTACGGTAGCAAGAAATAAAAATATTAACCTTTCTATGAAAAATGTAGACGCAACTGAACAATTCATTGAGAGTAAATACCAGGGCATTTAACGCACAGCCCACGTCATTAAAGGGATTAAGAAGGCAAAGGGGCTAAAATCTCGCCACATGTAATTTGAAATCTAAATATTGTAAATAAAATGTCATATTGAATTGAATTGATATTGTATTTGACTCACGCGCCACTTTGTCTGAAAAATGGATCTCGGTGGTGGGGGTAGATCGGCCAACTCTCTCTTGATGCACTCTGAAGAAAATTGAATAACAGAGATCGTTGCGGCTAGTTGCGTAACTACTGCGAAACTGTGGAAGCAATTATTTCCAACGTACAAGGATTGAAAGGGGCTGACAGTTTCGTTTGAAAAAGAGAATAGAAGATATGGATTACAAATTAAAGTGGATTTTACCACCTTTCAGGAAAGTTCAGTTGGTTCAATTTGTCAATTTTTTATGTTTAAAACAATATTTGAAATAGGAGTATTTACCAATAAACAAAAGATATACAACAGACTAAGCAACAAAAATGCAAGTCCAATGTGAATAATTTATGAGGAATAGCAAAAAAATCCCAAAAAGTAGTCAATGATTTTCCAACTTAGGAAATAACAGTTTTTTGTCAATTATCATCTGTCCCTTGAATCTACCTATTCTATTAACCCCCTTCATCATCAGAAAATTTAAATGACTTCTATAAATTCTATGTCATAAATATATCCTATGTCATGCTCTAAATAGTTGCTCTTGCTGAGTGGAAAACTGTACATCAAACGTCTTAATTAAACTAGATAGTTTCCACCAAAGTTCTTGCGTAGATTTTAAAAACTGTATGAGGTCGTGAGGCTGATTGGATAGAAAGAAAAAGTGATTATCAATTATAGATTTACCACTTATCAAATATTTATTTAATATTACTATAAAAATTTAAATTTAAATTTAATTTCTTGGGTAACTTTTTTAAAAATTGGTTTCTGACTGTGTCTCATAGCGTTAAAAGTAACACATTCTTCATTACAATGTCAACTGAAAATAATTGTTGGCACAGCAATTTCGAACCCTTCTTCAACAGCTATACCATTATTTTCTAGGTTATACTTCTGAATGCACTATTGTCAAGCTTCTTAATATTTTTTCTAATTATTGAAGTATACATGTTAGAGATTTAAAATAAAAATGAACACTTTCTTAACGAAAATATTTACGTAAAAATATTACCAAAATAAATTCGTATTAAAATGAAAATTAATGTAAAACGTTGAGAGTTTAAATCTATCACATATTACATTTAATATCGAATTTCCATTTTAAATATTTCTATATACTTTTTTGTCATAAAATATTATATTAAAATGGGAGTCGCCTTTTTAGATGTCTAACAGTGACGTTGTGTCAAGGAAAAGGAGTGGGGGAGTGTGGGAGTGGGGGAGACCTGAAGGTTGAAGGAGGGTAGCCGTGGAGAGATAATCGACTGTACTGGAATTGGATTACCTCAGTCCGTTCATCGCTTCCAACTTCTGTAATCGGATTCAAGAGTAAATCAAATAGACATCACGTCATTTCATCTGGTGTAAGACACGACATGGAAGTATAAACAGATGAGGGAAATTCTCCACTTTATGTGGGGAGAGAGTAACACTCGAATTTCTGGTTTTTAGATTTATAATCTATAATAAGAAACATTTTTATATTTATAATATCAATTTATAATACATACGAATCCACATTTTAGAGTTTATGGTCTAATCATCAATTTCCTTCAATTTTTTGTAGTTGCTTTGGACTCTTCATTTTCACAGTGCCACGCGTGTCAAAGTGTCTTTTTGATTTTCGAAGTGTCACGCTACAAAAAAAAAATTTTTTTTTTTGTAAATACTCGACGTGGTGTGTCGGTCGCAAAAATAGGTTTCACATTTTCCTACGATGAGAACGTACGGTTTTAATGGTGATTTATTGGTCGTCGTTTGTGACGTGAGCGACCCGATTGTACCGACGCGCCATGGAGGTGATTCGAGAGCGAAGTCGGAGGGGAACGACTGAGAGGCAGATTGTCGACGAAATTGAGTTGTAACTAACTCCCAGCGTGTCCTCATAATACACGCCTTGTGCGTGCGACAGCTTCATCCAGAATAAGGACTCCCTATGGCTACTTGATTAACGAGCTCTACGCTTGTCGACTTTCGAGATACTACGTGACCTTCATTTGTTTCCATCGTGGTTTCGAATGCGTTTCGCCGATTCCGTTTTGCTCAGTTTGGGATTGATGTGAACGGATATTCAACTATGACTCACGCAGTTGAGGAAGATTCTTTTTCAGCAAATGCATCAAACCAATATTTATTCCATTTATATCCAATCCACAATAGTTTCACACTGTATTGACGCCAACCACAGGGTATACCACATAAGATCATAATACTAAATAAATAATAAATAAATTTATTGTCAAAAAACAGTACAAACTGCGTATGACCACGTGGAGGAAAAAAAAACTAATTTACTCTCCGGAAGCAAGCAAGCCTACGCACAATTTGATAGGCATATCTCAACGAAAGTACTGAAATAAGGTGATACTTAACTAAACATATTTCTAATTTATTACAATAAAATGAATCATTTGCACTCCGTCACAACACAGAGTGTTATGTTGGGTGTGATGTTGCCGAAAACGATTGATGCTTCAATAAACATGGACAGTTGGTCAAGATGTTCTTTAATAAATGAAATGCTAATTAATTATTGTGAATAAAAAAATTATCGAGAATCTAAATAGCAATCAGTTTGTTTTTATAGAAATGACGTTGAAATATCAAAAACTATAGTACTCCACCGTCCTTTTTCCTCAAGGCAAGAGATAGAAATATGTCACTAAAACAAACAAGAACATATCTGTTTTTATATTACGTATTTATGGAGGTCCTCAATAAGAGCAAAATATGTGCAGAAAGAGAACAATTTGTCAATTAAAACAGAAATAGAACGAATATATATAATTAAATGTTAATGCAAATTAAATATATGTGGTGAGGAGGCACGTATCCGGGTGGAACAGTGGGGGAGGGGCAGCTACATGTATTAAAACATTTTACAATTTTAGAGACAAATAATTGGGAAGTTACAATTAAGATTTCAGCTCCAAAATAAAAATTTCTGCCGGGTCTAATCGTACAAAACGAAAGTTACACGAAAAATGCGATAAGCGAAATCCTTCTCTGTTTACAACATTGTCTTTATAAGACGGACATTTAGGATATGGTCGTTGGACTCGAATGCTTCTCTAAATGACCAATAGTTCTTTGTGTGTAAGCGTATGTATACTTCTGAATTCTATTTTAAAGAACTGCTCTATCGATTTTGTTGTGACTGACAGAATAGATATTTATGGGATTGAAAAAAATCCAACAAGGTATTCCATCTGAATAGCTTCATTTTAGTATTTTTAAAATTAGAAAATACGTATATTACGAATTCCAGAGAATAAATTACTTTGTTGTTTACATTACCAAAGACTGAATGAAAAGTCAAGGCCTCCGTGGCAAAATACGTGGGTATCATCATATCATGTATTTAATATGTCTACAACAACCTAAATCTGAAACAAACCGGTAAAATATTGAATTACTCGTTAAAGTCGGCAAAGGAAAAATCTCAAGAAATTATTGAGGATGGTAGAGAC
Organism: Laupala kohalensis; assembly: GCA_002313205.1. Classification (NCBI taxonomy): domain Eukaryota; kingdom Metazoa; phylum Arthropoda; class Insecta; order Orthoptera; family Trigonidiidae; genus Laupala; species Laupala kohalensis. The sequence goes on from NNCF01129218.1 coordinate 245,563, forward strand.
ATTGCAAAGTCACCATATTACTGAAATACTAACGAAAGTAATTTCCGATCGAGGGAAGCTTGGTTGCCCAGACTTATGTACGAGTAATAAATAATTTCACGTATCCGGATCCTTGGAAAGTTCCTGCATCTTCTTCCAGCCAGTAGAAAAATCGCGAATATTCTCCTTCCCTCGCCTAGAAAGCGAAACCTCATTCCTAGGAAGTTATTTCGGAATGTTGGCACGTGGTTGCGCAATGCGTCACCGTGACCAGTGCCCAGCATCCGCGCACTGCGATCGGCAGTTGTCCACGCCTTCCGGATATGAACGCGCGCTCGCGGCCTCCGTTGGTATGCGGTATGCGAATAGCCAATCAACAGTTTCTCTCTCGATGCTTTGAATCACCTGCTGAGGTCGTCCTCTCTCATACGTGGAGTTATTAATGAATCACGAAAACGAGGCCCGATAAATTAGATTTATGATGTGTTGAGTGTCAATTGGTATTCTACTGATATTTTATGCTCATCTTTTATTTCGTCTCTACCTAAGTAACTCTTTTATTATCTTTTCAATCCACCTCTACCTGAGGGCCCATGACCGGAATTGATGGGGTGGTCGCTTGCATGCTTCCGGAGAGTTAATTAGTTTATTGTCCCCCATACGCAGTTCGCAACTGCTTTTTTGACAATAAATTTATTATTATCAATCGCTATTTTCAAAAGACCCATTTTTATTTCGTAATACGTAACCAATTGCCAAAAGTTAGGTATTACTACAAGATTGGTCACTGAACAATAGAACAATAGCAATCTTACATTTTAATAATATTCTATCTGTATAAAAAGTTAAATTGAAATTAACAGGAATCTCGCACATGTAAACCAATGTATCCACGACAAGGTTGGAGTAAACACAATACACTTCGACGTTGTCTCTTCAGAACGCAGAAAAAAGAAGATTATAATAAATTATAGAAAGGAATTTGATATGCACAAAAAATATATTTATAAATATGTGTTCTCGCGACTTCCCTCGTGTCAATTTAGAATTTTTGCTCAAATATTCACTGCCAACATTCATTGTTCGATCTACTCATTATGTTAGATTTTCTCTTTATCATATTTATAATCAGTGAAATATAATGCATGGATTACTATGATTTAAAAAAGTATCGCTTCTTTTATATTTAATTTATTAACTTACATATGCAGACATATTTGTATGTGCAAATAAACCAAGAATTTATAATACTGAAACGTTTAAAAAGTTCAAGTCACCTCAAAAATATACATAACATAAAAAGGCATTCGACGCTTATTCATCGACGCTTTTGACACAAATCTTTATATTTTTTTAAATTATCAAGATACCAATTTCCAACCAAAAGAATCATTCTATAGCCAAATATGTGTTATTTCCTACAACAAAAATAATTCCTTCAATCTAATAAATGGAAAATATTTATATATAATCGAGAAAAAATGCTGTTCATTAACGTTGATGATGCATAATAAACAGAACACAAAGCAAACAAATTCGACATAGAGAACGAATGACGAATTATTGTGCTGTATTAACTATACAGATAAAACGAATCAATACAATAAAACTTCTATGAAAGAAATACGTTAAGTAAAGAACTCCGTTGAATTTAAATAAGACAAATAGTCTTTATCAGAACTTCGAACAAGAATAAATCGAATAAACTAGGAAAATTAAGAAAAAAGATTTGGTTATTTATTTCACTATGATATTAACAAAGTTAATATAATTCAATCTTCATGATCATTTATAAATACTTTATACTCAGAATATAAACATTATACTCAGAATAACCTATAGTTCGATAATATGTAATGTACATGTAAAATAATTTTTTTGTGTTAAATTATAAACATATTGACATTTTATTAGTATTATAACTCGCAGCAAACTTTTTATCTTATCTAGGAATTTTTCTGAAATTTTTCAATCCGCCTCTGCCATAGATCAGAATTGATGGGATGGTCCCTTGCTTGCTTCCGGAGAGTAAATTAGTTTATTGTCCTCCACATGGTCATACGAAGTCTGTACTGCCTTTTTGACGATAAATTTATTAATATTATAATAATCTAGCTAGTAAAATAAAAATGATCTTCAGGGTTTGCTCCAAAAATACGAATTTTTGTCTGTGCTGAAGATTTTACTTTTTTCTCGCAAAAAATTAAAATTTGTTTATGTACCAGTAAAGAGAGCTTTTCGGTCTTAATTTATGCTCAATCGTCTTTACATTAGGGTACGTCCCGTGCAATACATTAGGAATTTAGCGGCTACTCAGAGTCATATCACAAATTAAAGGAAAGTCATGCTGCGACCACAATGAGAAACGAAATGGGTCACTCCAAGTGTAGATACCGGTGTATCAGCGACATCGCATCCGTGTATATATATTCGCCAACCACAACTGCTACTGCCTTGTTAGCACAACAGCGACAATAGCCATGTCAACGCTGCTGCAACAGTGGCTCAGTTGCAGTCCGCAAACCCGGAACTATCTGCACACTGGTGAGCAGTGTGTCAGCGGAAACTCTCACTTGCCGTCTTTGGCTTATTTACACTCGGCACACTAAAGGAAAACTGTTATATTTTGTCATTTAATTAAATGTAACTTCGCCAATCTTTGATAGTTTACGAACAATAAATGCGTAAAAAACGGTGAATTCTTAGCATTTCCGATGTAATGAAAGAAAATGACCTTGCCTCGCGCTGATATTGAGTTTTTTCTCTTGTAGGAGTCACATATTTTAAAGCACATATTGGCGGCACTGTTACACTTTTGTCGTTTAGTGAAATTAAATACAATTTATATCATTGTATTAGTGTTTTCTTGAGTGTTAAATTTTAGCTGAAAAAAAATTATAGTTTAATTAAATGGACAATAAAAGTGAGATATCCCTGCTGCAAGAAATCATTTGAATACGTCAAATGATAACCCTCATGCCACGACTTATTTAATGGCGTTGTCCACTGGCACCCAACAAATGCGTCATTGCTCAGCGCGAGTTCCCCACTACCGGGAAAGTGTAGCAAGTACATAAATGGAACATCTTCGCTGCACGCAGGATGCACTATTCGCGTTTGGTCATTGTTAGCCGCAAAAGGTAACGAAACTACAATAATTGAATATAAACAATTACTATTATTTCAACAAGTAGCTTTTTCATATTCTAGGTATATAATGTATTCGGATTAATGAACCGATACATCGTCGTAAAAATTCTTTCTTTTTTTGGAAAGAACTAATTCGACGTACAACTCTTGCTCTTCACCTGAGGAGCTTTCAAACGAAGACAATATTTGCAATAAACTCATGGCATCCATCATGGGCACGTTTCCCACAAACTAACCTAATCTCAACAATGTCCAGTGCTATCTCTCCACTGAAAAAATTGCCAGAGCAAATCCGGTTGCTCTCAGTGCGTGGAGAGTGCTCCTCGATATACACACGGAACAACTTTCTCGCGCACTGGTGCAACTTCTGTGTCCAATGGATTAACATTTTTGCTCACGTGGTGCACCAGTGCGCACTCGGAGCAGCAAATGGAAAACGCCATTAGTGAAAACCGCACTTTATATCTTATATGCGTATACGAGGTATATGAGCGGAACGTCCTTACTGAACCATTGTGAATATCTATGTAGACAACTCCACTAACTCTATACACCAGAGAACAATTAAGTCAATTATTTTCAATTCGTCAGAAGAAAAGGCAATAAAATATAATAAAATTATAATAATCAGTTTTTTATATGGCATCTTTTGAATAAAGAAATTACAACAAAAGTGAAAGAAGAAGGAAAACTGGAGTTCTGCATTATTTGGAGTTCGTTCACCAAGAACATTATCATATTCATGCATTTAAAGTTATCACCTACTTCGTGGACGTGAGTGATTCAGTCCTAATACATCCGGATACTGTGAGATTCAGTCCTAATGAAATGGTTCACTAAATTATTCACTTACAACGCAAATAATTTCCTGTTATCAAATCAAACAACAATTTTCAAGATACATTCATTTTTAGCAAAAATTTGTTTCATTTCTCGTCAGAAATAAATAGTTGTATATCATTTCGTTAAGTGTGAAACTATTTTGAGTCGCCAAATATACATGTCATAGATTTTCGTAATTTTTCAGCTTACCGTATTACGATTTGTAAGTTTCCGCATGCTATAGATGTTTCCCTCGATCAGCATAAATTTTTTTAATATTTGTTTTATTTAATTGTACGGAAATTGAATCGACGAAAAAGCACCACAGAAGAATTTATATTACTTTTTCAACTAACAAAAGGAATTATATTAAAAGAATAACAAAGCTCTTATCAAATTATGAAGTATTTTCAACTTTTATTGTTATAAAATGAAACGCATGACGAGGAAATCGTTTTCGGTAAACTACGTACTGAGTGAATAATCCCCACTCACTCATCATCTCAGAGATATAAATAGATGTTGTAACTCGAAAGTTTGACGGGATGTTACTGTTATATTGTAGAGGCTCACTAAGAAAGTATGTTTTTAAATTCCGATTTTAAGTTTGTTTGTTTCCTGACGCTAAAGGTTCTACGTTTCCCCCTTACGAATAGTCAATTTCTTCTTTTTATGTGGTAGTGTAGGTCGAGTAAAACACCCTTCGAATATGTATTATTCCATATCAGCGTACATCAGTTCCGGTTACCGCGTCATATTCCTTTCACCCGCGTCCTTTCGCGATTCTGTGACCGCCCGTGGTGCGCACCGCGTCGGGTTCGGTCGCGCTGCGTGAAGTTGCGTTGCGCACGGCGCGACAGACAGGCAGGCGGCTGCCAAGGAAACGACCGGACGCGCCAATGACGCGCTTATTAATGTAATGGGGCGTAATGGCTTTTCCAGGACCATACCTCCCACGCCGTAACCACGTCCTTCTGAAACCATATGCCTGGTGACGGATACCCAATGATCTTCAACTCCTACATGATAATTATTTTGCAGTTTGATTTCACTTTCGTAACAGGCGTGTGACCACATTTTGAGGGGAGGATGAGGCGGGAATCAAGATATATGTATTTTACTTTATCAAGATATATGTAGTATATAGAAAGTATTGTAAAACCCGGCCCGGGTTATCCTCCGGGATTTTCCTTGGGTGGAATGTCATTAATACTTTTGTTTTATTAATCTCGAATTTTTACAGCACATATCTACAATTTATTTTAAATAATAAATGGATGACAGCAGGTATTTATTAAGTAATTTCTTTCGTAAATATTAAATCCGCCACTGCCCACGGGCCCTTGATCGGAATCGATGGGATGGTCCCTATCTTGTCTCCGGAGAGTAACTTAGTTTATTGCCCCCCCCCAGGTGGTCATACACAGTTTGCAAAGACTTTTTTGACAATAAAGTTTATAATCGTGAAAAAATTCAAAAACGAGATTTTGACGGATCCGTTTTTTAATCACCTGAATCTGAAAAAGAGGTTTTTCGCATAACGTCCGTCCGTCCGTCCGTCTGTGCGCAGCGATTCTGAGTAAACGGATGAATATATTTAATACATATCTCGTATTTACGGTAGAATTTACTTGTCGACGCATGTGTTCTATTTTTTTACTTTAAAACAAAGGTCACAAGAAGGTCAAAGTACTCTTTTACATGCTCCTATGATCATATTTAAATTTTCTGTATGTAAAGTACAATTAGTATATATTACATCTGCATTAGCGGTATTTCGCTTGAAAGTTTGGTATAGACGCAGTAAAATAATTTCTATCTGCTACATTTACGCATTTGTTTACAGTTTCAAGAAGCTTGAACAATATGTAGCAGTGTAAATGGACCAAGCAGACGTAGAATACACTTTTCGTAAACTGAAATGAAAGATATGTTAATGATAAAATACATAGGAGGACAGCAAACGCACTGCAGATACGAAAATACAGCAATTTCTGTGTACAACGAAATAACATTACATAACACTTTTACGATATTTATACGACTGATATGTCGCTATATATTTTGAAATAATATTCTGAACTTCAAATAAAAGACGGTAATAAGTTCATCCAGCGACTTTGAGCATGAATACAGCACTGGAAGGCGACCAAACCGTAGAGGACCACAAAAGAAATGACCCTTTCTATATATTATTTTTTCTCACTCCGTGCTGCAGATGGAGAAACGTATATGAGAAAGTAAGTGCAATGGTTTTGCACCACTCGTTTTAAAATTTCTTGCAGGTTTTTTGTTAATAAGTAAATAAAAAATATTTTAGAGGCAATAATTAATTATATTACATTTTCCTAACAGTTTTTAAAAATTCGTGCCTTTTGTGGCCAATTGTCTGTTTTGTAATATACAACAATGAAACATTTTAAAATGATACATTCATTGTTATAAAATGAAAAATTCTTGTTTTACACGAGTGATTGGAAAAAAGTTTAAATCGTTATGACATCATACGACGTATCTTGGAAAGATTTTATTGGTTTCATAAGGACTACTACCTGATTCGATGAATTTACGTAAATTCGTAAATCTTAAGTGTATGCGAATTACGACTGTAGGTTAAGGTAGAATGAGAGTGCCATGCGCTAGTAAAGCACGTAACTATTCATTTAACTTTCTCTAATACAATTTATTCTGTTTATATTAAAATAGCACGTATAACAGTAATTCATGAATGATAGTGTATTAAAAACTGCGAAAAATTAATTATACCGTTAATTTGAAACAATGTATTGGAGAAATGGTCTGTAGTATGAGTATCGTCCCGAGTTAAATACTGAATATTGGATATCGAATAACAAGGATACCACATTATAATTTCACTGCGTTGTACCACGGTTTTTTAACAGAACTTTTTCAATAACCCACAAGAAATAATCTATTCTATATTAAATTTGTGACACGCTTAATAGTTTATTCATATCGACTGAATTACAAATTACATGACCATTTATTGAAAAACCATCTCTTCAGTAACTATATCCATAAAACCCGAACAACGTAAACATGGTTCTGTTCAAGTATTAGCCCCGCAATGTCCAAATTTTATTAGAAGAGTCGGTAAGTAATAGTTTATTGTTTTTGTATGATTAAAAATTCAGGACATTCAGAAGCAGTCGCCAGAAGCCACCGTCCAATGGGACCTGCCGGTGTGTCCTCCTGTGATATAGGTTCCATTTCCAACACAAAGCTATTGTAACATGCTCTAAATAAATAAACTTTATAGTAAAAAAAGCAGTTGCAAACTGCGTATGACCATGTGGAGGGCAATAAACTAAGTTACTCTCCGGAGACAGTGATCCGGAACGATTCACGAAATCGAAGGAAACCGTTTATGCGGAAAGCCCGAGGTCGATAACACTATAGAATAGGATTGCGTCTCAAAGATTCTCCCCGTTGTCAAGATCTCATTCCTGAGAGTTCGGTTGAAATAGTAGCGCGAGGAATTTAAACGGCTAATTAACGCGGCCTTTTTAAGAGCGACCAGACGACACGCATCACTTCATGGCTGCCACATAAGCACTTTCCGTGTTTATAATAATAATAAATTTATTGTCAAAAAACAGTACAGACTGCGTATGACCACGTGGAGGACAGTAAACTAATTTACTCTCCGGAAGCAAGCAAGGGACCATCCCATCAATTCCGATCAAGGGCTTTAAGGCAGAGGCGGATTAAAAAATTTCAGCAAAAGTTCCTAGATAAGATAAAAAGTTAGCTGCGAGTTATAATACTAATACAATGTCAATATGTTAGTGATTTAACGCAAATAAGTTTGTAAATTTACATGTACAAGTTATTATCGAACTATAGATTATTCTGAGTATAGTGTTTAAAAATCATAAGAGTTGAAAAAACACTAAATTCACGATTATTGTTACAATAAACACGCCCCTAGACAAGGCCTCGACAACCTGTATAAGACATCCGCCTCTACCCGAAGGAAAACCGGAGAAAAACCCGGGACAGGATGGGGCTACAGAATTAATGTACACAACCGTGCCAAAGTTGAGTACACATAAAACAAAATTAATATGACCCATAAGACAGCACAATCATGCAAGAAAATAGTTTTTGAAATTGTTATAAGTTGTTTAAAAAGTACTACAGCAATGGCGTGATAAAGCACAAGACGAATTTAACTTTTATTAAAATCAATAAATTCTTTTACAATGTAGAAGCACTGGTGCAGGAGGTAGTTTTTAACCGCGGATTTGAAGATATTCAATTTCATAATATCTTTTATATTCTTGGGCAGGGAATTATATAGAACGATTCCCGAATGGTATGGTCCCTTTTGGCAAAGAGTGGTTGACACTCTAGGGCGATGAATATTACTACTATTGCGTGTATAGTGTTCGTGAACGAGACTGTTTCGTATAAAGCAAGGGTGGTGCTTCAGTAATTCGGTCTTAACAAACACGACCGTTTCATAAATATAAATGCAGGGAAGTGTTAAGATATTTAATTCCTTGAATAAAGGTTTACAAGAGTTTCGGGGGTGAGATTTACAAATTATCCGAACTATCCTCTTCTGAATTCTGAAAGTTTGAATACTCTGACCGGAATTACCCCAGAAGGTAATGCCGTAACGTAAATGGGAGTAAACGTTTGCAAAATATACGCAACGGGAAATACGTGGACTAACTGCGTTAACTAAGATTCGGAATGCGTAACACAATTTGCTTAATTGGGAATTAAGATTGTCAATGTGACAATTCCATTTGAGGTTGTCTTGAATATGGAGACCTAAGAATTTTGTATTTGTAACAGTTTTTAATTGTGTTCCGTTTAAAGAAAGAGAAACCTGGGGTAAAGATTTTGTGATACTATTGTGAAATGACATAGACACTGTTTTGTCAGTGTTTACAATGAGACGATTTGCATGGAACCAAGTCGAAAGGTTAGACAAAACTTTTTGAGCATTGGCGTGTTTACATAGTAAATTAGTGTCATCAGCAAAAAGAACCATTTTGCAATCTGATGTGGATGATGACATGTCGTTCACATACAATAAAAAGAGTATAGGGCCGAGAATTGAACCTTGGGGTACTCCGCAAGTAAGTGGCTCTGTTTCTGAAAGACAACGCTCAAGTATTTTATTTTTAGTATAGGATATTTCTACCTGTTGATATCTATCTTTTAAATAAGAAGTTAGCCATTGATGTGGAAGTCCACGAATGCCTAAAGAATGCAATTTGGAAAGGAGAATTTCGTGATCGATGGCATCGAATGCTTTGGATAAGTCAAGAAAAACACCCTGAGGATTTTCTCCACTGTCTAGAGATGTGGTAACATCGTTTAAGAAGGAAAATATGGCGCTTGTAGTGGAAAAGGATTTCCTAAAACCGTGTTGATCGTCAGAGAGAATGTTATATTTTGATAAAAAATCTAGAAGACGCTTATAGAACAATTTTTCTAGGATTTTTGAGAAAGTGGGTAGTAGAGATATTGGTCGGTAATTTCCAATATTAAGTTTGTTTCCTTTCTTGTGTAAAGGTTTCACTTTAGCTCTCTTAAATATTTTAGGAAACACCCCTTCCGATAAAGAACTATTAAAAATATTTATGAGTGGATTTAATATAGCATGGGACGAAAATTTAACAATAAACTCAGGTATATCATCTACGCCTGTTGAAAATTTGTTTTTTAATGAGCTGATGATTCTCATGACTTCACTGGCGTTAGTTTCGGAAGTGAACATAGAATTGGGTACGTGGGTGGATATAATTGGAGGACATTGATTTGGATATATTGAGTTCGTTATTTTACTAACTTCTGAGAAGTGAGAATTAAACAAATTTGCGATGTCCTGAGGATTTGTTACGATTTTGCCATCGTTTAGTAAAGAAACATTTTCTTCGCGATTTTCAGAAGTTGACGTGTAACTGTTAACAATATTCCACATGGATTTCATCCGGTTGTTCGATTTTAGTATATACCTGTCGTTTTCCATTACTTTAGCTGCATAGGAAACACTTTATTAAAATCTAATTTTTTATTTCAATATTTACTTTCTAAAAATCAGCGTGGCTCCGTGTTTCGATCCCCGGTAGGGTGGGATTATTCATCATACATTCAGACTGACCTACTGAGCCTGCTGTAAAATGTGTACCGGGTGTATCCTGGGGTTCAAATCGGCAGGAGCGAGATGCTGGCCACATCTCCTTCTCCTAGTGCCGACCAATACTTTGATTGCGGAGTTTGGCCTTTGCAAACACCTTGGACATTTTCTGAGACTGCTTGGGGAAAGTTTTACTTTCTTGGTAACCGGTGTTGACCGATTGTTTTACCGTTAAGAACATTCCTTTAATATTTAAGATCGATTCATCGTATTTTTGTCCTATTTAAGATTCACTTGAAATTATTTGCCAGAATTTTAATTCTCAAAATAGGGTGACAGTTTTCTCGGATGGCTTGGGATTCTTTCGGAGGAAATCTGGCCAATTTGAGTGAGATTTACAAGTTCATTTTTGTCAATGTCGTTGATACCGCCGAATATGTAAAAGGTGATAATAAAGTTGTGTATTCTGCTACGCGGATGGTATGTGACATCGTTTAATGTAAAAGGTATAGCGTATTGTATTCTTTTTCAATTTATGAGAAAGTGTGAATTATAATAATTTAGTATTATTAATTAATATTTTCCATAAACTGTTAAGCAATGTCGTTGCGAAGGGACGATTTGAATGCCCAGTAAATGAAAACGCTTTCTTTTAATTTATGACTTCCCGTATTGCAGTGCACATGTTGAAAGGTAGTATTTCGAGAATAAATTGCACAAATGTTTTCCGCATGTGCGTCTTACAGGGCCGCAGATATCACAAGAACAACGCCCCGTATATAAACATTGATGTTATTTCCACAGAACACACGCGTTTAATGTCACCATTCTGACGCAAACTTACTGACCTACTATACCCAGTGTTACTCAATGTCATGCAAGGAAGGAACTGTTGTTCAGATTAGGCGCTGCAGGTGTACTGTACTTGGGTGATACACCTGGCTCTCCAATTGCAAGTCTTCAGTCTCTTACCTAATGCATGATAACATTTACTTATTTCAGAGCATATTCCCTTCTCTTACCCTCGAATGACGTCAGAGCAACTCATATGTTTTCTGTTTGACACGTTGATAAATAGTATAAACGTGTATGGTAATGTTTTGTGGAACACATTCAAGAAACCGTAATTCATATATGGGGCATTTCTCGTGAAGTGGGCAGCCAAAATAAACTTAGGTCTTTCAAACTGTTTCGTTTGTCGATGATTTACACTTCTGCAAGTCCTCAACACGAATATTAAATTATTTTTCTCTATGGTGCCTCGTAGCCAATTTGTCTTCAATATTGGACCCCACGTGCTGTACGGTTCTCTTCACAAGCAATTATTGATTTTCATAAATAAATAAGAGAGAAATTCTCATATAAAATGGGTTGGTATTGATAATTATGTCAGTTGGCATTGAAAATTTATAATTAAAATTACGTTTTTACGAACTTGGACCATTTTTAACTTTTTAATCGGCTTAATTAATAAATGTTGAATATGTGGAGACAATGGTTTCATAGACGAATCTCTATTTGTTTAGGAGATAGAGAACTTGAAATAACACGGGGTCACGATAAACCGCGCACTAAACACTGTGTGTGTGTATAAATAAAAAACACGTAAACTACACATGCATAAAGAACAATTCTACAGAAAGTAAATAATGTTATTGCTTTACAGATATTACAGATGGCATATTCTGATTATTATTTTATACATATTTTATCTGATAGATTATGCTAAGATATATTAACATTTAAATCAAGTCAAACATTCACCTGGATCCGAAAAGATGTATGAAACTTCTGAGAAAGAAGAAATNTAAAGAACAATTTTACAGAAAGTAAATAATATTATTGCTTTACAGATATTACAGATGGCATATTCTGATTATTATTTTATACATATTTTATCTTATATATTATGCTAAGATATATTAACATTTAAATCAAGTCAAACATTCACCTGGATCCGAAAAGATGTATGAAACTTCTGAGAAAGAAGAAATGGTACGATATGCATCAAATACTAGACCCCGTGCAACGGGACTTAATACTAGATGCCTTTTTTCGAAAACACTGAGAAGATATTTTGATGTCTGGCATTTCATGATCTTTGCAGGTTCTTTGCTGTTCTCTTAAGGAAACTACGATTTTACGAAACCATTCAAGCATTCATCTCTAGAATTTTATCATTATTTTTTCTTTACCGTTTTCATTATCAATCATCGACTTCATTTTAAAAATGTGTACGAATTTCCAAATAAACTAAACCTCAATGGAATAATTCCACGTATTAGATTCATTAAATCCTTGGGATGTGCTGATGAATATCATGAATTGCTCAATACTCCACGGGATTTCTCATTCTTAATCGTCGTGTTTGCGGAAGTCAGTGAACTCCTTCGTTCCAGATAAGGGCGTAAGAAACATTAACCTACTGAATCCTGGTCGATAAACCTTCCACGCCTGAAAAGTAGATTATAAAGAAGATATTCCACACTCAAAACAGCAAAATGGGGAATTAACGTTATCAAACGGATCACTCTAAAAATTTTAAACAGGAAACTTTCCTGGAATTTCTAGTGAAACGCAAGGAAAAGTAGAACTTCGTTTTTCTTAACATTGATGAATCATAAAAATTCATAATCAGAAGATAAATTAAAACAGAACTTTAAAGGTACGAACGATTTCTTACCGGCAATATTGCCACCAGTTCTGAATTAACAGCAATATTTATACAATTCACAATTCTCGATAAAGAAATTCATCTCACAAGTCTTTAGAGAGGAGAATTACGTTCATCGAGGATGTACTCTACTCCCAAGACTAGATCGTAATTACTTATTATTTTATCTCTATTCTTAAAATAAAATGTTAATCATGGTATTTAATGAATCTAAACACCTTTTTTTATTTTAACAAATAATTTGTTATGTTAGGCAGCCTACTAGTTAAATACAGTATAACATTTGATATGAAGTCGATAAGTGATGAGCAAATATCATCTTTATTTCTATCTGATTTATTTATTTTTTTATATGCGAATGAGTTAGTCAGTCAGTGCAACACATCAAATATTTTTTCTCCTCACCCATTTTAAAGAGAAAAATTAAAAATCCAAACATTTGGCATTAGTTATTTAAACAACGTTTACGTGCAAAACCGAAATAATATCTCAGTTATTTTTTTAAAGTGCAGTGAATATAGCGTAAATTTGAAAAATCACATTTCACTTTTAAAGGTTCGTTTCCATCAGTGCTACTATCGCGATCGTCCAGCGATAATCTTAGAACACTATTTCTTTGTAAAAACGCCTCTGGCGGCAGCCGATCGACGCAAAACTGAAATAAAAAGCAAAGGTTCGATCCCTGAGAATATAGTTTAACAATTATCGCGATAGTCATGCTGAGGAAAACGTACCTGAAAATTAGAATTTCGGAAACTTCCTCAGTGATAAATTACTGAAGTTTCCTGGTTTTGCCATGGTAACACATTTATTTATCTCAGAACATGTTTTCGACAGCATGGTCGTCATCGTCAGTGAATCTGTATAATACTATAAAATAAAAAAGGTATATATCAAACAGTATTAAAAACGTAAAAAAGGTCGAGGTAAATATAATAAAAGACAATAAATAAAATTAACGTTATAAAATAAATTAGTATTTATTTTCTTGTATTATAGTGATGATGATCATGCCGTCGAAAAAATGTCCCGAGACGAGTAAATTTGTTTCCATGGAAATTTCATTAAGTTATTTAGTAATGGTAACCCCTGTTTTTCATGCGTTCTCATAATCCCTCAGTGAGTGTACAAAAGAAAAGCAGAATTCTGTCAAATCTTCAAGTTCCTACCATCGAATTTTCTTCTTTGTGATCGAGGGAGAGAATGACTCACTCAGGACAAGCCCACTGAAATTATTAGATTATTTTGTTTTATTTCAAGTGAATAAGTTGTGTCTTTGAAATGTCTGGACTGAAGCGTGTCTAGAGCAAGGAGAGTGTAGGCTGCGTCTGTCTCTAAGAATGTGTTGACAGTCTCCTACTTCAGAAGGTAGGAACGTCACCTGCCTTCACGTCATTTCGTAAGTAGGGCAGGTAGGTAGGCAGCCACCTACTGCATATGACGAAACGCTTCATCTCACAAGAGTGCAACAGACCACGTCATCGAATCCAATGAATCACGCCACCGTTGCTCATGAGATTCGGTTCGAACATGGGTTGGAAGAACATCAAATTTACTCAGGTGGCAATATTGTGTAGTCACGAGCTCCGACTCCAAAAACAGAAAATGGGGGGGGGACCTAAGGTCTTGAGGTTTGTACGGTCCAAGAAGCCTTCCCTGTCGTCTTCTCATTTGCATAACATACTTCCAATCCTTATTAAGTCAGTGCGAGTGAGTGTAGTTAAAAAAGTATTTTTTAAATATTAGTAAACAAATGTTCTTTACCAAGAACAATATCAAGTTACAGAAATGAATTCAATCTGTTACAAAGGTTCGTATTTTATTTTTATTCAAAATATTTATATTAATACAATACTCATTCCCTCATTTGTACATTTATTGAACCAACAACATTTAATGTAAATTTAACCCCAGTAATGTTTATTTTTAAGTATAATATGTTAGGGAAAAACGTGTCTCCAGATCCCCTGGACCCTCTCTTTCGTTATGTCATGGGTTTCATGAATACATGGTCTGCGAGTTGTCCACTACACTACTGCGGCTCTCTCTCGTGTCAGTTCTTCGTTCATAAGAAAATTCGGATTCGGACATCTTCCAAGTCTCCGTTCAATATACTCAAGTATTCCTCTTTTCAATTATTTGTTTAAAATGCCACTAGTGGACTAAGAAAATAATACTAATTAAATCCATGATTTATTGAAAATTTTGAATTAATTCTCAAGGATGTCGCAGTAGGATACAGTCAAAGGAATTCAAGACACTGAAATTAAAAATTCTCACGTATTTTTTAATACATTTACCATACTTACGAGTGATTCATTTTAAATGAACATGCTGCCTTTATTCAAGTCCAAGCTCTTTATCCAGACAAGAGTGAATAAAGTCCTCGTAAGCCCTCTTAAGAATCAATTTCAGTTTTATAATATTAGTCTCCAAACGAAAAATTTAATCTATTTACATCTTTTCTACGAGGTGCCTTGCATCAAGAAGAGTGTAATTATGCTGGTTCCTAATTTCTTTTTCTCGGTTGCTACAATAACAGAATCACATCAATTCTTGCAAGAATTGGATTGTAAAGCAGGCATTTCACTCATTGATATTGTTGATGTTCTTTTACGATTAACGTACTTGATATTCATTCTAATTATTCGAAGAAAGTAAATTAGTTTATTGTTCTCCACGTGGTCATACGCAGTTTTTATCCGCTTTATTTTGACAATATTATAAATGTGAAAGTACCTTTACCTGTTTACGATGACTTAACATCTAAATTACTGAGCTAATCTCGATTAAATTCGGCCTTTCAAACCAGATTTTAGAAAATGTGACGTCGTCATAAATTAAATATTGTATAAGTTCTACCTTAATTTTTACTATGGTTCGACAATCAATATAAATAATACGCCGTAGATTTAAAACAAAGCATGCGAGGTCACCGCGAATAACAAGGAAATCATAACATCATATTGACTATTATTATGCATATCCTATGCATGTTTACTGATCGCTTTACTACGAGATTGAAATTTAAAATATTTTCACTATTTTTCAAAATAGGAAAAATCTAATCAATATTCTCAATAGAACATCACTTACAGCATTTATCCATGCATACACCTCATTTTTTGCTAAAATGCAACAAACCAACTTCCTCTCAATCCTTGAGTTTATTGCGTATACGCTATTTTTCTGAAAGCTTAGATGTAGGATTACTTTTTATATCATTGACATTCATTCACCGTGTCACGTATATGACTGATGATATCCATATTTCTGTGCATAACGATCACTCCTGAATACAATATTCAAAATTATTTAGTGATAAATGAAGTCAGAAAAATTCGATCGACGTAAATCAGATTTACATACGTTTTCTCAATACGGTGAAAATAAGTGAGCCGAATCCTCGTATGACGACGATTATGAGAAACAATTAAAGGATCATTAGAATGTTATCATACATCATTAGTGTCATTCCCCCCACCCACCGGATCTAGCGCACACGTGTCCAAGGCTCCCCCTCACTCGTGCAACCTTGCGTCTGCTGCTCCCATTCCGTGCAACCATCCCCCTCCCCTGACCCCCGCCGACCCGCCGGATCGTCTCCGGGACGGTGCTTGGTGCGCCCCACCTACGTCACGACGCGACGAGGCAGACCCGGAGCTCATAGTGATAGTACGGATAATGTCGGGCAACGTAATGGTAAGGTAACCGAAGCGAAATGCCTCGTTCCCAAGGCGTGTGGCTTAGCGAGCCTAGTAAGGAGTTTGTCAAACCTCGAGCCATGGAAAAGTAAAGACTCGTCATTGCTTGAGGTGATTCGTGATGGGTCGTCGTAAAATATTGTAAAACTTGGAAATCAAAAGTTTGTGGTTTGACGGATGGCTCCGTACCTCAGTATGATCTGATGTTTGTCAAGTCTCACGCCGGGGGAAAACGGAACACACAAGTAAGATTGCCAAGCAGCTCGCCAAGGGTACAAACTTTATTATTGATTGGACAAAGAGGAACACGGTAGGTGAAGTCACCCGATAGGGTCGCTCGATCTGTTTATTCAACCACATCCCAGAAATTCAGTAAATCCGATTAGGTCCTGGGCTCAAGTCTTCTTAATTACATCATGAAGTTGGCGAATATAGTGTAGTCCGTCGATCTGCTTACGCGGATCGAATATTACTAGCCTGACAACAAACATTTCCCAGTTTTTTTACCTCTTTATCGTTCAACGCTCTGTAAAACTTTGTCTTTCATGTGGATTACTTTCTACAAAAGTGCGAATTAGGATATCTTTTATTTTTATTCCAAAAGTTAGTCCCTGCAAACCGTCTTGCCCTAAGTCCGTTCTTGAGACCGCACTTTACTGCGTAGGGTTTTCTACCTCGACGCTAAGGAATATGGTATGTAGGAACGACCGGGAAGTAGAACAAGTGAGTCATGCCCAGTTTTGGTTTCATACCAAACTACAAAGAAAATCAAAGAAAAAAATATTCCTCCAAAGCCAAATTTTACAAAGGTACTGTGGAAATGGATACGTTGCTTTTCTCGTAGGCTTGATAAGCTTTTCTTCAACTATATGCGTTTCCAGTCAAATTTAAGAACAATGGATATTTTGATTAGTGAACGTTTCTTTGAACAACGAAATCTCTTTGACAAAATTTAAAAGTTTTTGTAAAATATTTGCAGATAAATGGTTAGATTGTTAATATAATTGTGGGATGTTTTACCGAACCTTTCAACTCAAATATATTATACTATATTTATTGGTTAGCTTATATTTATTCAGTAACTGTCCAATTATATTTTTCAAATATGGGTCTGGACCAGTACATTCTTCGAATGACGGTAATGTAATGAGGTTTGATATGAGCCAAGATTAACATTATTGCAATGTCGACGTTTCGATGATTTATTTTACCTTCATCAGGGAACATGAAATAGAACTACCAAACTACTTGAATTATTTTACAAAAATCTATGATATCTCAGTTTTCGTCTACAATCCTTCCAAGGAAAATAAAAGGTGAAATCCGAAATCAACAGAATTCGTTCAAAATACATACCTGAAACACATTTCAGGAGGATTAAAGTGTTTAATACTAAAAACAATAAGACATTAATATAGTTTTAAAAAAACACACACAATGTAATGTTAAGAATAAATGAACTTTTAACATTCCCCATTCGTAAGGACAATACACGGAGGTGGACAAAGTTAATCTAGAATTTAACTTCTTAAACCGTTAATCCGTTACTCCAAAATTTAACTTCGTTAATCCTTCAAGTGTTAGTTGGCTGTTGGAAATGTAACGGAAGTTAAAGTTAACAGTTGTAAGTTAATCAAATATTTTCAAAGTTGAGACAATTAGTCAAGAATTCTATAAATAGTCAAACACGCAATACTTTATTATCACATAGGTAGGCTCGATTGGATACAGAAGGTAAATAAAAACATAATTTATATTTATAGTGTTTCTTGTTTCTTGTATTTGTAGCAGTAAGAGAATATATCTCTAGTAAAAATGTCCATTGAGTGGCCATCTGTTAACGCCAACGGCCATTCATTTCAAGTGACCACCAATGGCCGTTTGGCGAGAACAGATGGCCACACCAATGGCCATTTTTATTAGAGAATCCTCGTGCAAGATCACCTTCCATAAAGTGCATTTTTCCTTTCATGGGCATTAAATGGAAAATTTCATTTGAGAGGTATACACTTACCTCGAATAATATGTATTCCAGTGAAAGCTGTCAAACGGTACTGTAATAATTTCTTGCACGTAACATACAGTTAAGTTGTGTTGCACAAAACACATAACGCAAATACATCAAAATCGTCAACAACATAGTAACTATTCTTTTGCTATTCTGTTTCGTTCACTCTGTAGATTTTGAATGAAAGGTCAGTCTACCAGTCGGAGGGTGGGAACAGAAGTAGGGAGAAGGCCAACGCCAGCCGCTAAATGACTGAATCTTGGCTTAGCTATGGTGCATTCACCTTATATGTGTAACCCTTGTTTCCACGACCATGATAACTGCTGATTTCCAATTTCAGGCCCTTCCTCCAACGCGTAGCGTGGGAATCTGACTATTGAGCCCTAGACGTTTGTCGAGGTAAAATATGTGATGTCCGAGCATTTCACGGGAAAGGACGGACACCCCTTATTGGCTTGGAGCAATAACAGATCGTCCAGATGATACAAGGTAATTTTTTTACCATCATGGGAACAATACTCAAAAAATTTAACTCTACATTTTGTTTAACTTTTCAACTTTTAACTTCGTGAATTAACGGTTTAACACTTCTCTGTCCAGGAATAACCGTAGGTATCAAAGTACTTTCTGCGGTCAGTTCCCTTCTTGCTCTTTTGGTGCTAGTACCAGCTTTGGAGGGCACATGTCGCCTAAAAGAGCGTTACAAAGAGGTCTGTTTCTTCCACCTATTTAAGTTTGCAAACATTGTTGCACAGAAATTAGTAGCAAGATTTCGTGAGCACGCCGATGAAACCGAAGCAACCTACGAAAACCGACAAAACTCGTCACTGACTGCATTCAACGAATATCGAGGAATTAGTGTACCTAGAACACGAATGATAGCACCCTCTGCAACCTTACACTTAGTATCTCTGTGGTGTCGCTGGTGGTGGTGCGGAGGGAGAGTGTGTAGGCGCCTCACTCACTTCTCCCGTTTGCGAAGGCCACGCACAAGGTCGTTGGCCGTGTGGCGGTCTGGCGGATTCCAAGCCTCTGGTGCACCGTCTCCTCCACCGACGACGCCATTCATGATTCACCACGGTGACTGAGGGTTAGCGTGGGGAGGTAGGATGGGTGATGTCGGTGACGGTTGCAGTGCACTCGACACACAACATTCCACCATCGAGGGCCACATCGAGGAACTAAACGAGGGGTAATAATATTATTCATTTATTTACAACTTTGTTTTACGGCCCAAGTCACCGTCCATACATGACGTAATGCACTCTGGGAGAGGGAGGCTTGTGATATGTTACACTGTGTTATGAAGCGGTAGCGAAGGTGTTAGCCTTGGTGTTACCTTTTTATAGGGTAACTTTAAAATTGAAGTTTGTCACTGTAATCCTCTACTCACCCGCTTAGAAATGAGAAACGAACAATTAAGTGGGTAAATATGAATAGTTATACTACCAATGCCGTTGATTTCAGGTTGAGACCACATTGGGTCCCTGAAAGCAGGAGTGGAAAGGGATAGACATAAAAAATATTTAAAACGACCTATATTAAAGTTGAATCTACAATTATTGGTTTTCTGAGATGAATAATTCCCGATGACGTTACGTAACCATTCAAACCTCATGAGGTGCACGACACCGCTACAGGTGGAGATTGGGAAGAGTGTAATAACACGAAGAATTACCGAAAATGTCTGATATTAAGTCAGTCATTTATACTGTTCGGGGTTGCTGAGATGAATTATTAAATCCCCGATACCAATAAGTGCAAGTTAAGACGACACTAATTTTTATTCTGTGTTCAAGAAGATCGAAAAACAACAACATGCAACTGTGGGCAATTCGCAAGGATATAAAGTTCTATTTATTGGTTCTTGAGTATCCATCAGTGAGTGTTTAAAAATAATTTTTCTTTATTACATCAATAAAAATAAGGTTTTGAGGACACACATCAGTACTAGCGAAACACTAATATTAATGGATAACTTTCTCAATGGGATATGAGAAAAAATAAAGTTGCAGACATTGTGGGAGAGAGAAATTAAGGGAATATGAATTGGCCGTAGAAAAGATAATAAATATGAAATGTCTGACTTTTGCTGACGATATTTCTATCCCCACACGCAACAGAGAAGAAACAAGAAGAAAGAGGTTGAAGTCATCCAATTATCTGTGAACTATCTACGGACTATCCAACTATCTATCAAACTATCGAAACTATCCAACTAACGGACAGAACCTGATTGCAAACCAAGCACAAGTCACCAAACTACAGAAAGTTTAAAGGCTTACCTGGAATCACTGAAACAAAAAATCTGTATCTGTCAATGCAAAGCTCTGTCTTTATAAGTCTCTGTCGAATTCCAAAAGCACTCTATGCAGCTGAAACAACACTGATACATGTACGAACAAAAATCAAAAAAATTGAAAAGCAAGAACGGAAAATACTCAGGAATTTTTTTTCAGCAGTAAACAGGGAAGAAATAGGTATTAAACGACCATCAGTAGAACTATACAGGCACACAGAAACTATCACAAATCGGTTCAGACAAAGGAGATCAAATTTTTACGCTCATTTACAAAGAATGGACCAGAACAGAATTACAAGGCAAACCTTTGACATCACAAACACCAGTAAAAATAAGTCAAAATGGAAACTTGAAACTAAAGACGATGTTAGACAAAGGAACTTAACAGAAAATGACATTTTTGATAGACGAAAATTCTTAAATACTGCAAGAAAACTCACATTTCAACGAGAATTCTCAATGAAAAGAAGTGGAAGCAAATGAACCGAAGAACGATTGAGAGAGAGAGAACGCTAGAGAGAGAACCAACGAAGTAAAGCAAATAATGGAAATATGAAACCCTTTTTATTTAAATTATACAAATTTATGTAATTTAAAAGGACAGGTATTAAATTTACCTGAAATATTTCAGTAAAGTTAACAATTTTGTGCACACGAATTACAATATTTATGAGTGTATGTAGTTACACACAATATTATTTTACGTATAAAAGTGCATCTTACAACCTGATATATACATTTTGAAATGTGGAAAATCAGTACAATAAACTACATCGTTGCGCCACACAGTGCTTCTTGCCGTATATCTATCATAAAAATACAAAATATATTGTCAAAACAGCAGTTACAAACTGCGTATGATCACATGGAGGACAATAGTCTAATTTACTCTCCGGAAGCAAGCAATGGACCATCCCATCAATTCCGATTGATCCCTACGGCTGAGGACTCACAGTTGGACTGGCAGTTTCATAATAATTAAAACTAGTAGTGTAAAATTATAAGTAATATAATAATAATAAAATAATGCAATTCTTATGAAACTAAATTTCATACTGAAAATATTCTAAATTTCTGATATTAGAAGGTTTTTGGATATCATGATGGCTTGTCTAGTGACTGCATAGGTTCTTTAAAAAATTCTCGGGATGGGACATGGTCTCCAAATCAAGAAAATCAGTTTTAACTGGAAAAGGCATAAAGTCTATTATCACATTTACTGGATTTATATTGATAATCCGTAGAGAAAACATAAAAATTGGTCAATTTACTCTCTTACAATCCTGCAGCCGTACTACTTACAATGAGCCCAGTGTTGTAACCTGCATTATCATCGATGGTTGATTTCCTATGTTGACAGATTGCATTTTACTTACACAGACACATTGACGTTTGTTTCGACAACTTATACATAAATCTGACTCTACCCAGTAACGAAAATTCTGCACTTAGCTAATGCTACATGGATGAATTGAAACAGCATTTCTCCACCCAATACATGAAGGATGCGATGAGTTAGACACAATGATAAGAAAATAACTTCTCATACAGGAACTATTTTCGCATGAGAATGTCTGTTTGAAATGTTTAATTGGTATGAATTATGCTCTCTTTGGTGATGTGAGAAATCGGGAATTTTCACATCACTTCTCCAAAAACCGGTCCGATGTCATGTTTGTGTCTCTGAATTCCTCGCAAATTAAAATTAATTCGTAAGAGTAGGTTTCACTCACCTTGATTAATTTAAATTAGTTCAAGTTCTCTTTATCTTGTATTTGATCAGTTAAAACCCCCCAAATAATAATGATAATAAATAATTTATTAGATGTAGTAGAATAAAGTAATGATTTAATTTTCTTAATTTCTAATTTTTGAAGATCTTTTGAATTAATTCATCTGTTAGCTAACATGTTCGGATGGAGTGATAATGCCACGAGTCGGAGGTAAATTCACCCAAAGACTGGCGGGGACCTCCGAAGGGATCCCGACTTCGAATGCATGGAATGTTCCAGACCACCTGTCTGTGCCTTTTAACACACAGAGAATCTGTTTTTGCTGAAATCTTGAACTTTGATACCTTTTCCTTTCATTCTGTCTATCAAATGGGGGTGAGTAGCCTTCCAAACTACAAGAGATACGGGGAGCAACATCAAAATTTAAAATGAAAATTCTTTTTATAGCAGATATTTATTTCATTTGGAAAAAGCTGGTACTTTTCTTTAAAAATTTCAAATACTTTTTTGTTTTATTGCAGACGGCGCTGGAACTGAATAAACAAAATATACTGTTCGCAAACTGCGTTATCGTATTTTTTTGTAGTTTCTCGTAAAAAATTCATATTGTTGCATCGAATACACTGAAACCAACGAGTTTATAATTTAACATTGGTCTAATATTCGTCTGCTGACTCTATGAAAACAATAAATCATAATTTTCATGTAAACTTCACTGGATACTCGTTTAAAAATTAATCACGAATGAATTATTTATTATATTTATTAGTTCAGGTAAGGGTTAGGGGTGAACCAATTTCGACTCTCGATAACTCTTGATATTGTCAAAACTTTTCAACTTCGACACTCGATTCAATTCTGTTTAAAATAATGTAACAATAATAATTATTCTTGTTTCATTAGATTATATATTGTTATACACTTTCCATTTTATGTGTTTGGATAACGTTTTAACTAATTGCTGCTTATGTTTACGAATGTGAACTCTCAAGTTGTTGTTCCATGTTAGGCATATTATTCTCTACTATATTTTAATTCATCCCGGTTAAATATAGTCAAACCAGAAGCGCGATAAATGAAAAAACAAACGCAATAATATGATGACTCTTTGGGTATTTTCATTTTGAATTTGAACAATTTAAATGGAGATAAAAGTTCGGGACATTCATAAAATTAATTTGACATGACATTTAGATATAAATAACAAGAAATAAGGTAAAAATGTGCTGTTAATACATTAATCCAAATTTGATTTGAAAGGTGTTAAGAGATATGTGTACTTCTGATTTTCAAGAGGCGAAATCGAATTTTGAAATGGAGAATCGAGGTACAAAATATGGAGTCGAGATCGCAATCGAGAAATTTTGGAATCGGCAAGTCACTACAAAGGATGTATGTATTCTAATTTATACGCACATAGTCGAACACTTCTGTATTGTGGTTTTTAGCATAGCCAGTTTTTTAACTATTACGTACTTTTGGAAAATTTGTAATGAGCGTCTTGGTTAATCTCTATACCAGGAAGGGAATGTGAATGTAACCATAACGAATTAACGGGATTCCCAAGCTCATTATCTTCGTACAGAAGTTGTTCCCTGTAACTCTACTACTCTTGTTATTTCGAGGAAACGTGCCACTCATTCACGTACGAGTCCGTCTACTCTCTCCCTCTTGCCTTTGCGAAGTCGGGTTTCGACGAATTTGCGAGGATGGAATATTTGAGTTTGCACACGGGAGATAATTAAGAAGATAAAGACGAACACTTATTACATCATGTAAACAAAAGGGCTGTGCCCTCCTATTTGTCGTAAGACCGGTAATGCTCGTGGGACCGAAGTCGGTATTTCTAAATCTAGTTGAGTTTTCTTAACTTTTGAACTTGACGACCGAATTGAAAAATCTTAGTAGAGAGATGATCTAACTAAAGTAATTTATTGTAACATAGATTAATATGCATTTACCACTTATCCAGTAATTATCATATTCACTAAAAAGTTTACTAACAAAATATAAATATCTATTCTACAAACATTTGAAAATAAATTTATCTAAAAATCTCAAGAGTTAATATCGAGTTGTCAAATTTTTCTATGCGTCATTTGTCTATTTTCGGAAAATGCGTCATTCTTTGACTTTCTTGTATATATGTGGGATTCGTAAAGTTGCTTTTAACCCACAAAATTATCTGGACCAAACTTTGATGCCCTAGCATCAGAAAAGATTTCATCGGATTCCCGGAAATGGGTCGCGGGCCAGACGAAAGACTTCGCGGGCCGACATGGCACGCGAGCCATAGTCTGCAGACCCCTGACCAAGTGGAACAGCTTCCTGAGTCGGACCATATTTTGATTTATCCCAACTTCTTACCTCGAATAGTTTGAATAGTTTCTCAAATGACACGAAAATTCCAGCTACCTGATTCTTGCCAGTGTAACATTGTCAAGTCATGTCCCATCCACGGTTGACACTTTTGCAGAGGAGACCCATTTGGCAGTCTCCGAGGCGTGCGGCGGAGGAGGCAGAGGACCGCAATTAATGTCTAATTAAAACACCACTCTGTCGCCCGTGCTGCCACGGGCGGCGGGCTCCAGAAATACTGTCATCGCGATAAACAGAAGACACGCGCCCGGCATTAGGCGAGCGTCTGTTGCTAAGCGATGCGGAGTCGACATTGTTTGCGGTGCTGACATCTCATTGGTCCTCCGGCAGAAGGTGAAAAGATTTTTCTCTTGTGAATCGCGACACTTGGGAATGGTATTCAGTTCTCAATGGGCATTGTTATCTCCAAGGCTTGATACACGTTTTGCCATAAGTCGAAGGAGATTAACAGCATTTCTTCGCAGTTTCGAAAATGTCTTAATATTATTCTTTAGAATTAAACTCTTAAATATTTTTTTTTCCAATTATGTATGTTGTCATTCTTGTTCATCAATATCTCATATTTTGAGTGAAAATTATTGTTTTTCTTGCAGTTCAGATGTGATTTCCAAATAATTGACATTTAGTTTACATTAATGTTATCACCTTATGTTCTTTTACATGAATAATATGTATGAATGAATGAATTTTTTTTTTAGCGCGTCTTTAAATATCCTGCATTGTGTTTCGGAAATTTTGAATTGCATTATTTCTGCAGAGTACGTGAACGTATGAGACTGGTTCGCCACATACAGTCAGTTTTTGTTGCAAATTGATTATTTTTATTGGCACTTCCGGTGCATAAACTCGTAGCTACTCGCGCACGACTCTCGTTGGTTTGAACGTTGGTTACGAACTCTACCGATAGATGGTGCAGCAGTCACTTTTAGGATGATCGCCATCATGGCATTTCTCAGAATTAAAATTACACGCATTCTTTTTTTTTTTTTTTTTTTTTGTGATGAACTCAAAATTTTCGTTCAGTGATCAGATTTTCTTGTGTGTTCCACTGTCGATATTTCTTTAAATAATATAGTGAATTATGGGCTTTTCTTTTTATGTCTACCTCATCACTTCTCGTCAGTTTAACCTGTCTAACCGCAATGAATTAAAATTTTCGAAGATATTTAAGAAACGTTTTTGAAATACTGAGCGACATTGATAAATAATTAACTGTTATAAAACTAGTCAAGAATAAATGGGTGTTGGTATCGCGTGTTCAACCTGAAATAGCAATTATGATATCTTGTTTCCTTAACAGACTTGAAACTTGTTTGGCGTTAAAGTGTAAAAATTAATTCCTCCTCTGATGAAATACCTCATGGAAAACGACGAAAAGAAATAAAAAAAATGTGTAATTTTCTTTACTTGCATGCAGACGAGTATGTTCGCTTGTCTACATTATATTATTTAAATTTGCTGATATTTGTACCATTTTCCACCCTCTATTATTAGAAGAAAATTCATTATTTTTGAAGCAATAAACAGTATTTTTTTTTCATTAAAACAATAAAATATTTCATTAAAATTATAGAAATGAATTTATTTCGAAGAATTTTCGTTGATAATTTGGAACTTTTGAAAGTAACCTGATGTGGTAAGTTAACAGTGAAACATTATTTTACACAGTACCAAACTGTCAGGTGAAATATAAATTATAAGGATGCAATTCACAGCAACCAACAAACCAACACGGATATTTCCATCCAAATCTCGCTTTCAAAAATTTTCACGGTGAGAATGTAAAGAATTTCTTTTTAGTCATGCTGTAGTAACTACTCAGACGAGGAGCGTTAGCGCACTCCACCAGTCTCGTGCAGGATTTCTTAGAATGCTACGCTGTGTGTTCGAAGAAGTCGTCAGAGACCGCTGCCATTCACTCAAGTCAGTCGCCGCCGCACCGTTGTCTCTTGAATGAACAACGATGACGCAGAGACCACTCAACGGGCGCGGGAAAACCATAGACATCTCTGTGACATAGATCCAGTGGCGGATCCAGGCGAAGATACAAAAAAATATGAGCCCCCCCCCCCCAAAAAAAAAAAAAANTTGCGGAAAGGCATTTGTAATTTTCAAAAAGGTTGACGCATTTCAACGATTTTAATCAGTAATTATTTCTACAGTTTATTTGTAAAAACGATTGGGTAACACATGGTTCAACAGTGTTGTAGAGACGGCGATGGTAGAGCCATTAAGGTTGTAAGAATGTGGGTGTGAATCACATATGTTCGTTGGGAGAGAGTCGGTTTCTGACGTCCATCATTTATCAATGGCGGTTGTGCATAAGCGGATCGCTGCTTGGTGACGTTTTGCGATACTGCAGTTATCGAACGAGGGTTCTGTGCAACAGCCTGCTGCCATGACAAATAGAGGTAAATAAAAATCTTCCAAATTATGAGTTTTGTTTCTTGTTTGAGCTTGATTTATTAACAAGATTTTTAAATATAAAACCCATTCTTCAATATTCATAGACCACTTCTGATGAACTTAATTTAGTGCTTAGGATGATTTTAGTCATATAATCCTTTCTAGAAAAATGACGTATTACGCTTTGATTAAAATTTCAAAACAACGTAAAAATTTTAATTTTTTTATTTTTATCTTTTGTGAGTGATAGGGCAATTTTGAACAATGTTTGTCTAAATGAATTTTGGTCCACTCCGCAAAGCCAATGTTTCAAGAATTAATGACGCATTCTTTTTCTTTTCAAGTCAGTCCCAGTCACAACATTTGCACTTAACTTTTCAAAAACCGTAGATGCACGTTTAGCAGTAATTCTGTTCTTGTCCTTGAAAAATTAATGTTTCTCTTTGTAAAAATTGAATACATTTTTTGCATCTTTAATATAAAAAAGTTTCGTTCATATTTACATTCCCTGTCCCACAAATGAAGGACCTGTTGTGGGATACTTTGACTTTGGTACTATCAATAACAATAAATTATTAAAGATATTAATATGGTATTATTAACTTTATTAATATGTATTATTAATAGTAACAATAACAATTATATTATAATAATAAGTAGAGCTTTACTGTAGAGAACCCCCTCTTAATTAACATTTAGATGACCTAAACTTACAATTTTCTTTAGTATTTTCAATTTTTTTCCAAGGCTGGGAAGTTTTCTGGAGATATCCCATGCCCAAGACTATATTCATTTGTTATGACCCTTCCTAAAATATTAGTCTGCATTCGCCCCTGGGCGGATCGAAACCGTAATCAAGGGGGTGGGCGGATTAACCGGGGAGCATTTTTGTTTCAAAATTATGGTTTTACAACACAAATTTTATAAATTTTGCCTTTAAATAAAATACATCAAATAAATTACTATTAATTAACAATTTGGTACTATTAATGGAGTCAGCGTGACTCAGTGGGTAGAGCGCTGAGTTGTTGGTTGGATGACGGGGTTTCGATTCCCGATGAGGTGGGGATTTTTCATCACACCTCAACATCCAGACTGACTCCCAGACCTACTCAGCCTGCTGTAAAATGAGTACTAGGGTCTATCGTGTGGTCAAACCGGTCGGAGCGAGATGCTGACTACATCTCCTCCTTCTAGTACCGAGGTCAAATAATTGCGGAGCTCTACACTCCGCGAACCCCATGGACCCTTAAGGACCTGTTGAGGGATACTTTGACTTTGGTACTATCAATAATAAATTATAAAGATATTAATATGGTATTATTAACTTTATTAATATGTATTATTAATAGTAACAATAACAATTATATTATTAATAACAATAACAATTATTACTAATAACAATTATTAATATGGTAACAGTTTTACAAAGTATGCCATTTATCAACTTGAATTTATCTGTTAAGAGTTTAGTTCCGGGGGGGGGGG
>NNCF01129218.1:276303-326836 GCA_002313205.1 Laupala kohalensis
TACATGTACAAGTTATTATCGAACTATAGATTATTCTGAGTATAGTGTTTAAAAATCATAAGAATTGAAATAACACTAAATTCACGATTTATTGTTACAATAAACACGCCCCTAGTCAAAGCCTAGAGAACCTGTATGATAAATCCGCCTCTACCATTTTATGTATTTTAATTTTTGCTGTCGTTTATTTCATGTTGTTAATTAGCGTCATCAACAGCCAGGTGAAGATTGCGACGGACCGGGACTCGAACCCGGGACTTCCTGCTGTTCACCTGGTTGTTGACGATGCAAACACTCCTCTACGAGTTGGTATTCGGAAGTATGAGTTAAAATGTTATTAATTAGTTGACATATGGTAAATAAACTATATTTTAGTGAGATAAATGTTGTAAATGTCTACGTTCCTGCTCGTTTCCCATAGAAATTGTTTCGTGAATGAGACACAAACGTAATCATAGTGACTTGTTGAACTGGAGGAGGACGTGCATATGTTAATGGAGTGAATCTATTCTAATGGGAAGCAGGCGTTTAGGACGCTTTACATTCGCCAAGAAAATGAGAAGTGGGCCGTTCATTTCTCGGCTCGTTGCCTGTGGACTCCGACGTTCTGACAGTGGAGAACAGAGGTGACGGATGCGCAGTCATAAGCAGACACGAATGAGAACACGGCTGTTCCGAGACGAAAAATATTCTAACGATACGTATTAAGTCATTGCTAAACGTCACATGGATATGGTCGCCTTCATGATAAGATGCTGAAACAAAATACATCATGGCTGCCTGGGCTAATGAAATGCATCCTTCACTGAAAAAACGCTACCCATTGTGAGTACACTGGAATTGGATGTTCCAGATTCACAGAAGAAAAAAAGTTTTCTTCAACACTTTGGGAATCAAGTTCCGATCTTGTAGTTCGAATAATGTAAGGTTGGGATGTCACATTCAAAGATTGGGAGATACCCTTTCCTTCCTCTGTATTTGGATTTCACATCCAATCCGGTTGTAACGAAAAATACCCTCGAAGTATTCTGACAATTATTATCGTGCATACAATAACGCAAACCACAAATGAAAAACACAAAATCATTAACTCTTCCTACTAAGATGCCATGTGCTCAAAGAAATAAAGCTTTGCTATGCAAGAGTCGGACAATAGTGGTTCCAAATTCGATTTAAAATTTCAGAGAATTTGGTCACAAAACGCGAGGTGTAGTTTGAGTATTATGACTGCTATTGGTAATTGTGACGATGGACTCCATGGTTTTCGGTCGAAGTTGCTTTTCTCGGTTTGGATCTTCGCAAAAAAAAAAAAAAAAAAAAGATATTATGACTCCAAGATAGAATCATAGGTCGGACATGTATTCTTGCAATAATGTATAGTATCTATTATTAAAAAAGATAACATTACGTATTATGTTATTTCATCACATTGCAACAATTCTTCTCGAAAAAGACAAAGATTTGTCTGAAGCACTGTTGTTGTTCATTTTTGTTTCTTACAATATTTATTACTAACTGTTAAACGAACAGAAATTGTACATTTTTTCGAAGTTCTTACAATGATTACGATGAAATAAATGGTATAAAGCATATTAAGTTACATTCCCGATGTAAAAAGGTCACATTTCATGTTTAAACGAAGAAATTCAAATTTATTTTTGTTTTATACTTAATTTATGATGTATCTAGAAGTTCTCTGGAGGTCATTCCGCGTTTATCTATCTGCTTGGGAGTTAAGAGACTGCGAGAATTCCAATCAACATGATTGCACGATTTACACGGATTCTTCAGTCCTTCCAAGTTGATATTAATGTAGGAGTCATGGATTGCACAAGAATGTTTTGTGTACGATTCATTGACTTTTGAGGTTAGGGAACAGGAAGGCAATACAGCCGACAAAAGTGATAAATTAGGACGTAAAATTTCAGTGTCTTCCAGTTCTCTTTATAATCACTTGGGGAGATAAATATACTGCATAAGAATTTAGTAAAAATTATCACATACGACAAGCCAGGAATCAAACTGGGATCATCTGCCTCAACACCAAGGATTTTTATCAATATCTGATGCAAATAAACGCATAGTAGTTTACTAATAACTAGTAAAATGTTTACATCTTTGATGAGTAACAAATTAATTTTATATGACCTATCCAACATATTCTGTTTTCATGCATCTCCTCTTATGAGAGGTCATTTTGAAACATTCTTACATTGTTTTATTCTATTTAATATAAATTATTTTGTTTCATTTCTTAATGATAGAAAGCTTAATGTACTTCAGGCTGGAGAAAGTGCACGCGTATGACAAAAGTTTGGTACTATTTTAGTTTTTTGTGACGTTTGGACAACTTTTAGTAAGTTGGAAACGTCATTCTGAGATGGCGTACAAAAATATTCTTACCTGAATGCCTGAGTTTATTAATATATATTGATTTTATTGCAGTGTCTCTCAGTTGGTTATATCCGGATACTTACAATTATCCTTCTTCTTTTCCATGAATGTAGTCGTCCAACTCCCTTTACTCCTCATTGATCCTATAAATGATATCAATATATAATTATGTGAGCACAGTGTGTTGTTTCTGCTAATCACACTCCCATTATAAGGTGCAATAATTGCAATAAATTATTAGATTTCGAAATAGCAATCATGTCTAGTTTTATCCCTTATATTTTGAAGCCAATTCATCACCCCTGGAATGTCATCTATTTCATGGTACATTTTTCTATTTATCTGCGAAACAAACCTCAAAAATTTCATATTAGTGTTTAATTCATTCTTCATCTTTTTCTTTATCGATATAAATGTACCCAACAATTTATACATTAGAGATTTCAAGGGATTGTTAGAGACCTTACCAAGATTGGGGGCAAAGCACATTTAAGTAACAGTTTAATTGAATGAATAAATATTAACTATTAGTTCCAAATATTTGATTGCGCAGAACATGATGGGAAAATTTGGTACCTTATGAATCTTGGTAACATACTCTGGGTATTGTAGTTAAATTTCAATGCAATATGATGGGACACGTTGTTGGTTTAAATCCTATTCGCAGAGAACGTTCATTTCAACCTACAAAATGGATGAATGGCGATGAATTAATATAACGTTTTGTGTCAATAAAATTAACCTTCCTCTATGCATTCGTGGTCATGTTTGATAGGATTTATTTTTGTCTACAATTCAGTAACAATTTTCCTGGTGATCTTAAGAATATGACATATAGTAATTGTTAAGTCAGAATTTGTTTCCTCACACTTTGCATAGATTTCGTGGTAAAGCATGACAACCCATTGACATTGTAGATGAATTAAACGGTCGTAACAGTCAATCTACATTGAAGTTCGGTTGCGTCTCGATCGAGCAGCAAGGATAACTAACTCACCTCCGATATCTCAGAGATGCACTCCTCAAAAGAACAAGTCGCTTAAAACAAACGTTTACCAAAACGTAATAATACTTGCTCACCACTTGGAGGCGCCACTATGCATCTAACAGCTAGATTTGCCCTTTCGTCACGTCTGTATCACATTACGCTGTGAAAGTTTATATCATTCAGAAAATCGATGAACATTCTGTTTTAAGTGGAACACGTATTAGCAGCATTATTGGCCACGTCGTCCTTAGAAGCATGACGCTGTGAAGACCGTTGATTGGCCTGGATGTTTGCAATGGCAAGCGTCCAAATAGCCGCGTGAATTTGAGCTCGCGAGTTAATGGACCACACTCACTCTTGTCTCCGCTTCCTTTACTCTTTTGCCACCGCCGACGAGCTTTTGTCTTCACCAATGAATTTTCGTCTTGAGACTAGTCTGGGAGACGTAATTGCAGCGTCCGAAAATTAAGTTCTATTGTTTTGCAGTCTTTATCAGTTATAACATTTGTGTCTTCCAATTGTCTTCATTTCCTTTATTGAAGTCAAGAGTAGTCACAGAATAGTTAAGAAATAGTTATGAAGTACTCTCTACCCAAAGCTATTATAACCATGCTTTAGAAATGTACGTAAGTACAAATCTAGTTCAGTATGCGGAATAATCTGGTCATTCTTGTTAAAAATGCGGATCAGTATTGAAATTTATAACTATCTTAGTCATATTCACAAGTATCTAATTCTGTCACTCGTCGTGTATCCAAGGTCTTAATGTAAACGAAGAGTTCTCATTATTTCACCTCTTTTGTCTTCATGTTGCTTTTAAATCTTCGGCATGTAATGTTATGAAAATATTTGACAAAATTCGGTCAGGTGAAAATGGCGACCAGCCGGGACTCCTGTTTTGATCGCAAGTGTGTTANGTTATGAAAATATTTGACAAAATTCGGTCAGGTGAAAATGGCGACCAGCCGGGACTCCTGTTTTGATCGCAAGTGTGTTAACCATTATACCACCCGTTCGTCTTCCACAATT
This sequence comes from Laupala kohalensis, assembly GCA_002313205.1. Taxonomy (NCBI): domain Eukaryota; kingdom Metazoa; phylum Arthropoda; class Insecta; order Orthoptera; family Trigonidiidae; genus Laupala; species Laupala kohalensis. The sequence continues at coordinate 280,715 of NNCF01129218.1, forward strand.
GTACGCCACTTCCGCCAAGACCTAAACCCCGGAAGACCTGAGACACATCCCCATACAGGAGATAAGTGAACCAGGCGGCATACTATGCTGTGGGCACATTATTACATATCTTCTCCACGTGTAGGGTACACGGAAGAAATATGTACATAAAAATATTTGTTGAAGCTGTGTTTAAGTATGGATAAATCAGAGTTAACTTGAGTGTCAACCTATACCTGACATCTCAAGCACCACTACGTTACACGTGGACTCATCAATGAGTTTGATCGTCATCAATGGGATTTGTTTTGCTTTGCGTCATATAAAACAACCATTTTCCCCCATTAATACTTAACAAACTTTGCACTACACATTTTTAACATTGCACAACAAATACTTTAAAAGAGTCCTTCAAATTTTTAGGTTAATTGATTGTGTACATTTTTTTATTTCGATTTACAGATACTTTGTTGAATTCATTTTTATTCGAATACATTATTAAATAAACATACTTATATATTAGTGATATTTCAATGCATCACTAAAAGTATATCATATTAGTCGTTCCAGAAAAAAAATATTTTAATAGGATTACAAGACCCCCACCTATATGTCATTCATATACCCACTCATCTCTATGGAAATCAACATCATTGTCGCTTTGTCGCATTCAACGAAATCATCAATGAAAATAATGATTGCAGTGTTTGAATTTAGCAGAATTGTATAGTGGTCAGATACAAATTTAGTCTGCTACAGATCTCTGTATATCTTGTTTATATATCAGTGATCATCAAAAGCCTTTGCTTCGTCGAATTCGAAAGTCATTTTCATAACTATCGGGGTAGAGGTCAGGACAAATCTTATGGTACCGTATATGGGGATACCAAATTTCATTGATAAATCGTGCTATGCAATTGGGTGGGAGTCAATAACTGTGCTGCTCAATCTAAGAAACACAGCAGCATCAAGAATTCTTGAAACGCACCGCATAAACCTTAAAAGTTTCCCCCTTAAGGGACCGGATAAGTATCGTCAGTACTACCACGTACAGTGCACACATTCCATTGAAACATACTTCTCTTTTATCCCCTCTCGCTACTTTCCATTCATTCATCCCTTTGATGTGCTTACGGCTTCGCTTTTCGTCCACGGGTTCCGAAACGAAAGAAGACTCTGTTTCCGTGCTGGCATGCAGTTCCTCCCTTTTTCTCCACCGCTACTCGGACGTGACCGAATTCACCACTCGGTGCCACCACACCGACAACAAAATATTTCCTCCAACATCTTGATTGTCAACTGCTTCTTTCAGGTAGAATTAGAGAGGCATTAATTACTATGGAAACTATGGACACTATTTGTATATTTCAAGCATTGCTTCCGTGACCAAAGAATGTGATTGAATCTGTGTCCCTCACCTCATATTCTTCAATGATTCGTTTCTTCTTTATGAATATTAAATAAATTAATTAATTTTATTGTCAAAAAAGCTGTTGTAAACTGCTTATGACCACGTGAGGGATAGAAAACTAAGTTTCTCTCCGGAAACAAACAAGGAATCATCTCATCACTTACTATCAAGAATCCAAGGGCAGTGGCGCATTTCATGCTTATGAAAAAAAAATTTAATGAACTACGTACTGTGATAAATTTATTGTTCCAAAATGAATCGTGGATATAATGTAAAGTCAAAGTTCGAGTTTAATAATAAAAAAGTATTAAATGACATTCCCGCCTATGGAAAATCCGCCACTACCCAGAGGAAAACCGGGCGAAACCCGAACGAGGATGGGCTACAGAGATAATGTTTACAACCGTGTCTAGGTTGCGTATGGTTAGAATTAAACTATTATAAATAAAAAGGATTCAAACAAAATGCACGAAAAAAGGAATTTAATCAGTATGTAGAGTACTATAACAATGGCGTGACAAAGTATAAGAGAAATTAACATCACTTACATCATCCTTCCATCATATTAATTCATAGAATTCACATTGGTACCAGAGATGAGTAGGAATTTGTGATGGAATGGTAATAATCCAAATGGTTTAAGCTTTCAATTCAGGATATCCCTTTTCATTGTCTATAATATTTTGGTAGACCCGTTGATATCACCGGTGTTTACAATTAATTTTACAATTACTTAAATCTCTCATGGAAGTGAGCGGGGATAGAATGCTGAGCTGCAGGCTGGTCGGGCTGGGGTTTGGTCCTCGGTGACGTAGGGATTTTATTTTAGTTTTTTAATTATGTTTTGTTGAATGAGGCGATAAGGTTCACTATAATTTAAGAGATATCTGCATGGAGGAAATATTTTATTTAATTTTCATAAATCTCTAGTTTTTGTAACTAGACCGTCTAGTAAAATATGGACCAGCAAAAAGTTTAGTAAATTGTGACAAACAGTCCAATAGGCCGAAGTCTAGTAAAAATTACTAGACNTTAAGAGATATCTGCATGGAGGAAATATTTTATTTAATTTTCATAAATCTCTAGTTTTTGGAACTAGACCGTCTAGTAAAATATGAACCAGCAAAAAGTTTAGTAAATTGTGACAAACAGTCCAATAGGCCGAAGTCTAGTAAAAATTACTAGACTCCGAGATGCAGCAACTCAATCTCATTTACTTAAGTTTCATTCGGTTTAGTAAAATTTACTAGACCTGTAGTAACTCTTACTAGTAATTTTGTGATACTAACAAGCAATTCCATATTGTTTAGTAAAATGTACTAGACCTGCAGAAATAAGAATGTTGACTGGATTTGTATTGAATGGTTCAAAATAATCTTCATTTTTATCATTTCTTTAAGAAAACACTGAATCTCGAAAGGTACACTGGGCAAGAAGAAGCCAAAATAGCAGGAAGAGTTGTGCTTTCTAACCGGGTTTTTCTTAATGCCACAGTTAATTTCTTTTCAATTTTCCAACATACAACTCTTGATTCATACAAAAATCGTGTTCAGCAAAATTAAGATGACAAATCTTTATTGTATAAATAATACGTTCAACGTACAGTTACTTTAATATTCCAAAAGAGCAATGTGCACCTTAAACTCAGAAAACCACGATTACCACTGAAGTTTCTGATGGGTTGAAATTCTCCGTGCATATGGTAGACACATATTTTCTATTCCTTTCTTCGCCTTTCGGGAAATTAAAGACATCACATACTCACCAGTCATATAATTTCAAAGGGCTCTAATGACCTAGACGTTGACGAGCCCTAAAGCCCCACAAAAAACACAACACTTATTAAGCATCTTGTCGCTTACAACACACATTGGGTACACGAAAATAGTTGACGTCAGGGTGAGCCATTCGACCTGCTACCTACTGGGTGTTGGTTAAACCAGGGTTCACCACGTAGCTGCAACTGCATTCCTAGTAAATTGTACCAAATACTTCAACAAAGCAGACTGGTAAAAACCACCCGATCTGTAACTGCAATATTGATAGAAACAACTTAAATTTCCGCTTACTTTGACTATTACAGTTTTACTAAAATCATTTAGTACGCATAACTAATCATTTTTTCCCTGTGCATGTTTTAACTTTTTTCCTTCTCCCGCTACCTTTCACAGTTGCTCCTCTTTGCTTTTGACCATATATTTGAGATTGTGCGCATTCACCAATTTATACATTCGCTATCTAAAATCTGGACAATCAAGCTTCGCTCCAATTAAGATGTTGTGTACCTTTCCCAGTACTTGGTATCTGTGAGGTTCACCCTTGTCAGGTGCCAATCAAATAACACCCTCCCTATCATTAGGAATCATTCATGCTCGTGATCAGGTGTCGGAATTTGAAAGCTGACTGAATACAGGCTGGCCTCCAGTATCATAAGAATGGATGCTCCAGCAACTGACTCCAGTAACTTTTGTAGAGTGTTGAACAAGGTGAAACATGGAGTCGGCTGCTCCGTGGTCCCCCATAAGACCTGTGGCTACCGTCATGGCGACCTGTGCAGCGTTTACACCGCTAAGTGCTACGCCATATTGAGAGCACTGCAATCAACAAATCAAATTTTCTGATTTGCTCTGATTCTCTAAGTGCCCTTTAAGCAATCCAGGCTATGTATCCATCTGATAAGCTTATCCAGAACAACCAGGATGTACTTTCCTCCCTCCAAAATGAGGCAAAGAACATAATGATTTGCTGGATTCCTGTACACGTGGGAATCAGAGGAAATGAGGAAGCAGACGTTTTCGCAAAAGCGGCATACCTCAAGCATCGCGTGGATTTCATTACGATTCCAAAAAGGGATCTCCTAAATTCCATCAAGACAAAGATTCTGTGAATGGAACAATGAGTGGTTGGCTGTTGAAGGGAATAAGCTCCGACTTATCAAATCCTCTGTTAAGTCATGGAACAGTTCCTGTAGGTCAGCCAGGCGCTACCCGTCTGCGCATAGGACATTGTCCTCTCACTCATCGGTATCTCTTGCTACATGATGATGAACCCGCTTGTGAGGAGTGTAGCTCTTCTCTGACAGTGCGTCACCTACTGACTGATTGCAGAAGAAGAGCTACACTCCTCACAAGATATTCTCTGACAGATATTCGTCGAGTCCCACACACGGGGAAGAGACGCTATGGCTCTTCTCTATGGTGCGAAACTGCATTTTTCCCCACCTGCTAGGGCTCTAATGACCGTGACGTTGACGAATCCTAAAGCCTCACAAAAAAACACATGTTTGGACCAATCAAAGAAGCTATGGGTGGCGAGGTGTTATGTTAGGGGGACGAGAAATACCACGCGTTGTGTGATTGCTTGCACCCTCTTCCAAAAGAAGACGGGCTCATGAGAAGCGCTAGCGGGGATGCATTTAACGAGCGGATGTCCGTGTTGGAATATGATTCATTTTATACTACGTGTTTGCAATAAATAATAAAGTTTTTGAATTACTTCTCTGGGGACGCCGGTTTAAACCCGGTCCGATCCAAGTAGAATCAGGAGTGGTGGACGGAGCGGTGTTCGCGACAGGTTTTGAGGGTGTTCTCCCGTTTTCCATATCATTCCAGCACAACATTCACTCATAATCATTCTCCCCCATGTCATTCACAGGGGAGGTGCGGCAGGAAGGGCATCCGGCACCCATCATTTAGTATTCCCAGCCATAACTAAATGAAGCATCATTTATGTACCAAATAATTAAACAGACTAAGTGATGTACCAAAAAATGTAAAGTGGGGTACTGGAATTTGAGGCCCGTATGGATTCAGTCGTTGGTATATGAAGATGATATATTACTCATCGGCCAGAAGCCCAGGGGAATATGAGCTCCCTAGCGTATATATTATTTTCATGACGCTAGCCGTGTAACGTACCTGTAGAAAAATATTGTAATTGAGACAGTTTTTCATGGTGTTCCAATAGCTCAAAGCATACTGAGATTTATAAATTCGAACAAACTACTTTCATACAAGTAAACTGTAAGTACACCAGCATGTGTTCACTCGGCACACAGGACCAACAAAATTCTCTCATAACCTTTCAGGTGTCAACATCACTTCGAATGCAGCCCATATCCCACCATGAACTCGCTGGCTGCTACTAACAGTATACGGAAAGAGCGGCGTTGTAACGTACTACGCTATGAGCGTTTAGCATACCACTACTGAGCATGCGCAGAAACAACTCGCACGGCGATAGTGTGTACGCTAGCTCGCAGGCTAAAATAATCCTGATATTTTAAAAAAATTGTAACAGTTTTCATTCATCATCGTTCATGTAGTTTAGTATTGATTTATGGAATGCAGAAGGAATTTTAGTGACGATTTTCCTCCCATTCATCCGCCCATTCTTTTATCAATGCCTCCTTGTTGAGTCGCGCCACAGACGTCGCATCCTAATGCATTCCAAGGCATCGGCAGAGCATTTGCATATCTGTCCATCGGAAATACGCTTGATGCGAATCGATGCCTCTCCTATTGTTCATCACTCGAAAATTCAATCACATAATGCATATAAATTGAAGCTGAAATATTTTCGGTATTTACCATAAAGCTATTTCCAGCAAACTTCGTTATTCATTGATTATGAAGTTGCGAAGTCAAGCGTTTCTTAATGCAACAGAAGCTATTTGTTTGCGTGATGATGATGATTTATAGTTTTGATATTGCTGATAGAAGGTATACATGCAACCCATCCGGAGACAACATTTTAAGTGCAGTCTTTATATTCCTCTAAATTGGAGAATTCTGCTCAAAGCTAACCCAACAGTTTTTTGATTCTGGTACTAAAATTCACAACCACGAGTGTGACGTACAAGAAACATAGTAGCATTAGTAAGATAACTTAAATTTTTGTAGCTTACTATGAACATGATTAAAATTTTGCCCTCACTGAGCGTGTCCGCATCCAATTTGTAAAAGACAGCAAGAAAAGACAGAAATACATTTTTTGAAAGAAATTGTTGTCTTTACTGAGATAAAAAATATTTCTGCTGGAGTAAAAAAACTTCAGAACATTTTCAGCACGTCTCAAAATCTACTGAAATTTAAGAAGGAATATTGGTGCAAAACTCCAATAATACTGGGGCACCCTAGTATTCTCAGTGGTTGCGGATCCTCAGCTAGTTGTAATCTACAAGAAACACGGATTAGAATTGACAGATGCTTTTGCCACATCCTAATTTTTGTGCATTTTAACAAGGCCCGAAACTACTGGGTGTCCATTGTGGAAGGGTACTGAGTCAATAGCTGTGCCACTGACACAAATAATCCGTGTCTCGCCGGTGGAGCGTAATGCAGTCCCCTTATCTCTGATTCCGAAATGTTCTTAGTTTTGTTTATTTCTAAAGATATCGCAGATATTCTGGTATTTAGGTAAATAACGAAAATAATACCACAAGTAAAATAATGTTAATACCTGTTATCTCAACCGCTATTTCCTACTTTATTCCTTAGTTCAATTACGTCGTGATTGTTATGAATTTTCGCTATTTAAAAATTAACATAAATATACATTTCTTAATGTTGAGATTTCCAAAATAAACTTTCGAAACTTAGATTTAAAAGATAAAAGATTATTTTCGATATCTTGACGAAAGAAATACATTATTTTTCAATTATTCCTTACGACACAACATGCAGGTCGAGAACGATTCAGAGATGGTTACTTTGTTGGGTCTCGCAGGAAGTTAGAGACTCAGCGCTCTGTGGAAAATAGACACACTATTCAACTTCATACACAGAATGCACAAATATAGATAAATGTAGTCAATAAGTTAATGTAGTGTTTTCATACTCGATTACGAAGTTTAAACGTGAAGCGAAATTTCAAAATACGTCATAGGAAATAAAGTCCACGTTATTTTTCGTTTATACTAAGGGCGACCCTAACGCACTCGCCTTCTACTTTTGGGGACTCCGGTTCAAACCCGGTCCGATCCAAGTAGAATCCAAGGTGGTGGACGGAGCGGTTATCGCGGCAGGTTTTCTGGGGGTTCTCCCGTTTCCCCTATCATTCCAACAAAACATTCACTCATAATCATTCACCCCCATGTCATTCACAGGGGAGGTGCGGCAGGGACGGCATCCGGCACTCTAGTATTCCCCAGCCAAAACCAAATGAAGCGTCATATATCCATACCCATTCGCCGACCCCACATGAAGTGGGAAAAGGCTGGGTCAAACAAACTTATATTTTTATGAGATGTGAACCAAGGAGACTCCCTGAGCCCACTATTATTTATTATATTTATGTACCAAATAATTAAACAGGCTAAGAGACGTACCAAAAATTTAAAGTGGGGAACTGGAATTTGAGGCCTGTGCGGATTCAGTCGTTGTTATATGAAGATGATATAGTAACACCAAGATACAAAGCAGAATAACAGCATCAGAAATGAAGTTTCTGCGTAAAATTATGGGCAAAACAAGAAGAGATAGAATAAGAAATACTTCCATCACAGATGAACTTAAATTTACACCACTCATAAAAACCATAGAAAATAATGCGCTCAAATGGTTTGGACATGTGTATAGAATGAAATAAGATAGAAAGTCGAAACAAATTCTGGAAGCAAGACCGGAAGGGAAAATAACTCTTGGGCGGCCCAGAGGAACCTCGGAAGGTTATATTACAGATATATGCCATAAGAGTGGAACTACAATCTGAGAAGTACAGCGCAAGGCACAGAATAAAGAGGAATATGTCCAATGGCTAACACGACGCTGAAAGGAATAAGGGAAAGAAGAAGAAGAATAAGAGAATGTTTTTTTCGTTCCGATTATTGCGAATTGGAAATAAACTAGATAAAAAGATTTTCTGATGAATTTTTTACTGAGAAATGAAGATGTTCCCAATTCTTTAACAATGAAAATTACTGTCCTCCACCTTGTTCTTGACCTCCAAATTCATAATGGGATTTGGTCCAAACACATTCAACTGCAAACACACTCAAGTTAAACCTAACATTCACCTTATAACACTCTTTCATACCATCTTTCATACTGCATACTTACATAATACTGACAGTAGTATAGTGACTACAAATTCCCATAATGAAAATTACATTTACACCATCTTTCCATTCCAACATAAGGACTCTCTACGTATGTCCTTTTCTGAGCATTTAGCATAGCAGCGCGTGTTTTATTGATTTTAAGATTTATTTCAATGGCTTTCCCTCTGGAACTCTCAACAACATTTCTACTCTGGGACTCGTAACTGCTATTCCTTTGTATTTTACACGTGCAATGATTCTTACAACGCTATGTTAATGTTTTACATACAAACATGTTTCATTAATTAAATGACATCCTGCGCAATGAACTGTCTGGCTGTTTTTGTTTTGTGGTCGCCGACAGAGGAACTGCAAATTAATTACATTCTTTCGAATGCAAGGAATTGAATTAATGCACTGGTATGTTGGCTTATTAAAGAACTTAGGTTGCTTGCATTTAAACCGATACACAAAAAAAATATTATATTAGACCAACTTATCGAAGTGTGTTATATCTTCACCAAAGCGAAATGTTTTTGAGATAGTTTTTTTTGTCCTAGGGAATCGTTAAAGGTATTAGTAGAGACATGAAGTATGCAATGCTTATTCGCAGCATTAGATATAAATCCGAATAAAATCAATGTCCGCCAATAAGCGAATAAACTTTAACCAGGTGACAAAAGTGACATTTTTCAAAAATCATCGCCGAAATTTCAAATCTCTATGTGTGATGGGCCAACTTGAAAATTGCAAAAAAGACATATTTTTACGTATTTTCTATATTTTTGATCGGTTTATCGCGGTTAATAATGATATTTGATCAGTATACTCAAAATTAATATGTATACTCAAAGGGACAATGTCATTTTGCTGGGGGGCACAGTTGGGTGTCTTATCCTGGGGTACCCTTTGGTTTCCATCAAAGTAATAGTTCTTTCATAATGAAATTCCATGGGTGCGTTGCATCGAGAAAAGTAAAAAAAAACATTCTTTTCTTGTTCTATTTATCATAAAAATACCTATTTTGTCAGCCACCATAAAAATTTGTGCTCTCAATTTGCCGACGCAGAATAATTTTTTGTATTCTATTTGAGGCCAGTCTCGTTAGGGTCTTCCGGATAACTTCGAAAAGAGTAAATTCTGGTATCCATCATTATTGCGATGACCGTAGGTACCAGGTATGATTTACGAAAGAATATTTGTACGAGTTCCACAAATTTCCTGCGAGATAATTGTGATTTCCCACCTATTAGAAACTACTAGTAGTTTCTGATAAACAAAAATATGAAACGTATACTGATGATGAAAGCTTATATATTTTATTTATTTATTTCTTGTCTTTTGGCGAGGATCAGTTCATTGGGCCCTCTCTTCCGCCTAACCGGGAAATTGGGGAGGAAATTGGGAAGGCGAGATGTTGGCTTGCCAGGTAACTTATGGTACTGAACCGATATTTATCTGGAGTATTCAGCTAGAGTTTGAACACCCTCTCTACCGCTCAGCGGGATCGTGGAAGCAAAGACGCTCCCATTAGACCACCACTAACGGTATAATTAAACCATCAAGTACTATGTTCATATTATGGTTTAAATTCCAAAAGTGTCGACTAACAAACATGAACTGCAAAAATTCAGCGTCTCCCCTATTAAAACCTCTCCTCCATACGCGTCCACCAGATATAAATTCTGCTTACCTCACTACATGATAGTCCTGGACTTATAAAGTCTATTGGATGTGTTTCCTGATGTAAATAGATATCAATAAGGAAAATGGAATATTTTTGTTTTGAAAGATGAATGCGTGTCAAGGAACCATGCGAGAATCACGGGTGACACATCGTACCACCAAAAGCAGTGGTTGGAAGACTCAGCTCCCGTTGTCTTCCATATAAATCGACTTAGCTTAATGGCATTTTAAACACAGGATGGTGCCTTATACCCGTTGTTAAGTCGTCTTTTAGACGGAAGAGATATATGATTAGAGGTGATGTTTGGCGCTACATACTTTTTACTTTTGAACACAAGAAAAGAGACAAGAATTGTCAAGGTCAAGAAATGTTATCTCTTCACTACCCAAGCTTTGGTATGATTTTCGCTGGTATATGCGTAGTGAATTCAACAATTTAATTTTAATAATTTAGAATGATCGTAGAAATTGTTTAATTTATATTGTATGATAAAGATAACCATAAATTCTATGACGCAATTTATTTTTAAATTTTCAAATAAATTAATGGGTTGAAGTTGCCTGTAGTATATTACTATGTTAGAATACAAAGAAAATTGTCGAGTCAATGACTCCTCGGGACATGAAATCCACAATATTGTTAAATACTACTGTCCGGCCAAAATAGTATTTTATGTGAAATTGCAATCGTAAACTTTGTACTCTGAATCGCATTCAAAATAAATCGTTTGACTGTCGGAACGCGCAGTTCTTGAAGGAAAGATTGATTTCTTCTAATATTTATTAGTGGTAACGAAAGCAGTGGTTGATTTAACGGGTTGCTTCCGAACTCTAGTCCCCAAAAACAGTTTTTAAAAAATCAAAAATGTGTTGTGTTTTGTGAAATAATGTTATGTACGTGGGCCGCAAATTCACTTTAGAATCGCGAATTGTTTTAAAATTGCGTCACCAAACTTCTAAGCACATTTCAAGAGAATATGGTTCTGCTCTTTACTTAACCAAAGATATTGTTAGGTTCGTGAAATATGAGAAACGTCAGGAAAGAAGGAGAAAAATTATACAAATACGAGATCAATAAATTGTAATGTGAAGGTGTTTGTTTGAGTGGTTCTTAAAACATCAACATTTGAAATTTGGAAGGGACTCCCGCCTATTTTGTTTTAAAATTAGACTTCCATAAAATTTCCGATTTTATAAATATATTTTAGAAGTCACTGCCAAGCATTAGAATTTTGAAATTTTATAGCTTCGTAGTGACCCCTAAAATATACTTATAAAATCTGAAAGTTTTATGGAAGTCTTGTTTTAAGACTGAAAGAAAATAGGTAGGTACCCCGTCCAAAATGCCAAAATATCGTCAGAATTGGGGGTGGGGGGTGCCTACGATCGAAAAAATTACTCGAAGTTAGGGTGCATAAAATTTCTTTTTTGGGTTTCTGTAAGAAATTGGTCCTGACAGAATTACGTGGTAAATCCGTAATATATTTAAGTAATAAAATTAAAATGGATGACATAGTTCTTTGCACTTATTCTAAAAATATTGTACACATGACTGAAATGATGCGAAGCGAACTTGGTAAAAAAAATAACTACATTTGATACTGCGTCTTCGTTGACTTCATATTATTTTTCATTCAAATACCTTTATTTAAAGTGAGATCATTCCCTCAATATGTCTCAAATAATTGAAAGGTGCCCGAACGTACTCAGTTATAGTCATAAAATGCTTCTATGCCTTCTTCCCGTGTTTTTAAATACTCATTTCAGAAATCCCTAATGGTAATTTCATTTAGCAGGAAAAAAATTATAATTCAAATAGAAGAAGAACTACATAATAACTTTGTAAATAAATAACTTCCTCAAATGACGTCATCCTGAAACTTTGAAAGTAGGGTCTCCTGGACCCAATTCGCTAAGATCTGGAGAGAACTCGAAACATATTGTTATAGTAACTCTTTTCATATATATGTTTACCTTGAAAAAAAAATGATAGGTCAATCATTTTATATCCTATGGAATGTGCGAGAACGAGTATTGTTAGTAATGACAAACGAATTTTTACAGATCGTTACTGACGTCTTCGTTATAGGTATTAACAAACGAATGTTAACTTTCCTTAACTAATCTAGACGTGTTTACCCTCTCGCGCCCACGAAAACGTCACAACCTTATCACCTGGGAATGTGGATTGTCTATGGCACTTGTCATGACTCAAATATTTTATGACGCTAGTTGTTTTTACGAAGTACAAAACATGACGCAGGACAAAACTAGTTGTAACACTGCGAGGAAAATGCTATGTCATGTATGATGTCAGGTGAATAGCTTTCGTACACGGCACTAAGCAAAAATAATAGAAAGATCTCATTAACGTATAATTAATTTTCCATCTTTCTAACAAAACTCTACGAAGGAAATGTCTTTTATATTCATAATTATGAAAACCGTATAATTTAAATAATTTACTGTTAAAAAAGCAATTACAACGTGACAACGTGGAGGAAAATAAATTAATTTACTATCTGAAAGTAAGCAAGAGACTATTCCATCAATTCCCATTAAAAGACTCAGAGGCAATAGCGTCTTTAATGATATACATCCCTTCTAAAAATAAAGAACAAAAATAGTTAGTTGTTTCAAGTAATATTTACAGAAAATAAACAAATTTTTATTTTCAATAGATTATAAAAGAACAGTTATTTAACAAATGCATACTGTCATCAATTTATTATTCCGAAAATATTACTAATAGGTTGAAAATATTGAAATCACTCAAAATTCGAGATTAATAGTAATACTATTAACAACACTGCCCCACCAAGGATAGAGCCGGAAGAAAACTTCCACCCGGGAGAAAACAGGAGAAAAACTCGAAACTGGAAAGGACGATGTGTTGCTGTAGTAACAAGAAATCGTTTCAGTTGATTTTCAGGTTCGTTTGGAGTGATGGGTAACCGATTTGGTGAATATTCAAAAAGATAAAACATATAATTTGATACTTGATAAAAAAAAGTTTTCACACGTTAAAATATTCTGCTGGGTAAGTTGAAAACGAAAAGTGATGTCTGCAGGATGGGTCTCTTGACTATAAGATGTTGTTATACGCATAAAAAAACGAGCCAAGGAAAGCCATTTGCTTAATATTGGAATAACCACGATTTCCTTCAGGACACCTCAGAATATTTTGAGATAAAAGAGCAGTTGTGTTCGGGGGTGTTCGTCACGTACTTTTTGTGGCCCTTTTGGATTAACAAAAGATTACAAAATATTCATAAAGATACTGTTTGTTCTACTATCTTACTCTCAAACTCGATATTTTTTCTTCTCATAATTTATTTGAAGTATCAACTATCTAAACCACTCCGAACAAATAATTAGTTCATAAAGGAAAAATATTTAGAGAATTTAAATGTACCAAATGCCAGTAAACTTTCAGTTTCAATCAACTTCAGACTCTCAGTTAAATGCTTGACAAAATACGATTTCATCAGTTAAACAATAAATCTTTTTCGCCAGCGACGATCTGTCAATGCAGTATCCACACAAGTTTAAAAATGATAATGTTAGTGTTTGTTTACATATTAAATTTTCTCGCTTCCAATGCTTTCACGGGTAGAGCCATATGTGTATTTGGTGGAAGATAAAGATATATATATATATATATATATATATATATATATATATATATATATATTCACGACTAAATTACGTGAATTACAACCAGCCTTGTACGAGTTTACTGTAGATCTGTACACCCCTACTCGTTCGCAGGGATGGTTTGAGTAACTAGAAAAATTTAGTCTCTGATGACATGTGAGTTAATACGAATCTAAATGACCTAGTGCAGTGACGGATCTAGACCGTAATCAAGAGGGGGGCTAAATTTTACAAATATTATTATAAATATTATAAATGTTATTATAAGTATTATTATAAATATTATGGAGATTTTATATTTTAATATAAAACATCAATTCNATTCATCAAAAAGATAATTAACAATTTACCAAATAGTGACTAACTTTATTAATTGTTTATAATGACAAATACATTCTAAAGGATAAAGAAATATTTTGTCAGTTTCAATATTATATGTTGAAAGTCCAGGTCCAATGGGGGAAACTATGGCCCCCTTGGACCCTCCTCACGAATCCGCCACTGACCTTGTGTGAAGTACAATTTTAAAATAAAAATTTGTAAAAAATAAAATTGTGGTCACGATGTGTCACAAGGCACTGCATTTATTCAGTAATGTTTTACTTCCTTATTTACGCAGCGACGTAGTATTCCCTCTTTCCAGTTAAAACTGAGCTCGCGTTCTTGGGGCAGGTGCAGTGTCGCGAGCGAGGCGCGGAGGGAGTGGTGGCGTGATGGTTGCGGGAGGGTTGGGGGGGGGGGGGGGAACAGAAGACGAGCGCTGCGCGACGCACGTGCCACCGCCGCGATAAGTGGTCTGCCGTCGCCGTCGCCGCCGCCTCGTGCCGCACCGTCATTCGGCGCCAGTGCCGCGAAGGGTGGTGGGGGAGGTGGGGGAACGCCACGTCGTCGCTGTTGCACTTCGCTGTTGGATGAAGGATGTTTCCCTTTAAACAGCAGCTACATTCTGATACATTGCTCCGATCTCCTCATTTACAATTTCACTGTGGAATTAAATCTTGCGTATTTAAAAAATATGATTTTGAAATAAATCGATATCTTTTTCAAATAAATTCCTGCTATTGACTCTAATTACAAGGAGGTGTATGCGTAACAGTATGATTAATTGCACGAACAGCAAATGAGAAAATGAAATATAAAACGTGCACACGTATGACATATTGGTTTCTATGGATGGATGTTTTTATTTATTTATTTTTGCTTCTTTTCAATTTTGACATTTTTTCCTGAAATATATTAGAATCTTAATTCAATGATTTTCAAGTCAAGCAGAATCTTTCATCTATTCGGACCACATATATTTCCTGATCCATTGTATCATTATCAAAACATGAATAATATCTTCGCGACGTATATCGAATGATTCACGTGTGACAAATGAAACTCGTCCTATATTTCTCAACCAGTCCTGCTTCAAACGAAACGACAAAAGATATTCCAACATCCCTTAAATAGTTATCAAGAACTCACAAAGTTGTTATTTTCCCCTGAATCGAAAGTTTTGTGTATCGAATAATATGTATGAACGAAACAACATGAGCGCTGAATATCATTATTTACTACCTGCGAAGGACTCAGAAATATTCAAAGAAAGTAATAAACATGTGTTTTATTTCAAGAAACATTTCACCTTTTTTCCGTCTCCGTGTAAAGACAAGTATTTGTTATGATTTTTTTTACATTACATTTAGCTTCTAACGGTCGTTTTATTGACACTATAATTAACTTCTGACGGAACGATGTTTTTCTGATACTCCAATGTAACGTTTAATAATAATAATAATAATAATAATAATAATAAATGTAATGTAAAAAAAGCAGGACAAACTGCATAAGACCACGTGGAGGACAATAAACTAGTTTCTTTCAAAGTAATCAGATGAACCATTCTGGATGTTTTGACCTTAAAACTCGTGTCTCTTTATAGTGATACCTCGGTTTTCGATGACTTCGGTTATCGTTGGTTTCAATTTTCATCAATATTTTCTTTGGTTTTTGTTGATTGCTTCGATGCTTCAAATTTCGATTAAGTGCGAAGCCGGACTGTTTCGTCCTCAAGGAAGTGAGGGAAATTTCTCAGAGCTCCGAGTGTTCACTCGGCAGAGTTCTATCCATGGTAACACGTCGATGAGCTGTGTGCGGTGTTTCCGCGTAGCTTTGCAGGTTTTACAAAACAACTCCAGTAGCGCAGCGTATTACATCAGGTGAAGGTCAACTAGGCAGATAAGAAAATTCCTCAGCAACTGTCTTTTTAATTCCAAGAACGCGACTGTAATTCATAAGCATAGTAAATGACACATCCTTCCCATTGCTTACCGTATTGAAATTTTTCTGTTCAATTAATCCAAATATTTTTTTTTACTTTCTATCTCTGGGGGATTTCGTTTTCTTTCTGTAAAGTGTAATCAAAACTCAAATTCGTCGCATATTTCTCAGAAACTAAAATATCGTAAAATAATAGTACAATATTGACTAAAAAATGACAGAAATGAGGTCGGCGAGATATCATAAATTATATCAATGTTGCCACTTTTGAGTTTTTCAAAACTACACAATGCATATCTTTGCACTAATTTTGAACCACGTAAAAATTGTACCCCTAACAGATATCAGTTTTTAATTTGTTTAAATTTCAGATATGGGGGCAATTGTCGTGAGTTCCCACTGTCACAAAAGAAGAGAGAGAGAGAATGCTCTCTGATAGAGGAAACGTGTTAGTATTTCATACCGATGGATTTTTTTTTCTAAAACGTTATAAAAAACAATATATAAACGAAACTGTCCCCAGTTCCTTTCATTGCAAAAATGAAAAGAAAGTTACAGCAAATTTTAGCCTATCTGGATGATAATAATTAAGCTCTGCCACCAAAAGGTTGAAATTTAAACGAAATTTAACCTACAAAATCTGACAATTTGAGACATTTGAACTTAATTTTTTTCCCCAACATTTTGACATGAATACGTGAAAAGAGTCGCTGAACACGATCCATATACCGAAAATCATTTTAATAGGAGCTGGAACTGAATATTTCTACCTTCCATGTTTGCACTTTCCTTTTGTCTTTATAAAATATAAACCATTCCTACCTAGTCCGAAATCTGAAAGGCCCAAGTCACTTTTACTTCCTTCATTAGCGACTGTAAGATATTGAGTTGACCTCCTCTGTTAAACAAACATTGAGCAAAATGATATAGCATAAACTACCCTGCCTTCGTGTATAATCCCATGAGAGTAAAACGTAAATGTATTGAAATACAAATTGGACTTATATATATATAGAAAGGGAATGGAGTGAATCGTGTGAACGTACAGAACTCGTTAAGACTGTCAGTTGTTTATCCCACCAATGTCTATGGTCAGTGTGCTATGACCATGCGATCGTCGCACTATCTGTAGTACCTTGGAGTCGTAGACAGGGATAAGTGTAGCTACGTGATGGTACACCTATGATCTCAGCGAATGCAGTCACTTGTAACCAACTCAGCTCTCACACCATACGTAGATCCTGGTTTCGAAGCAGTAATCATTCACCTTATGCTTGGTCTCCTCTCATTATTTAGCTTACTTCTCATTAATTTGAAGTCTTTTTAAGAATAGAATATGTTACGTAATTCAATTGAAAGTAAGGAAATCCTCCTGTTCGCATAATGACTCTGTTGACGTCAAATCCTTCGAGGAAATTTTCGAGTCCTTCGTGAGGTCACTACGATAAAAGTTATATTAATGGAAGATGATGTTAGTTTTGAGAGTGTTGAGATATGAAAGCTTTCTGATATAAATCTATTATATTTCAGGTAACTTCAATATTTAAAAAAAGTATTTTTATATCTTCTACATCATCTTGTTGTAGTCTTGTTGAAGAAAGTCCTATAACCTTAATTTGACTGTTAAAAATGGATGTAAATAGTAAAATTGATACCACTTCTTTTTGAATGGGTGATTCTGTAGCTTCTCTCTTTCACGCTTAAGTATTGGAGGTGATATATATATATATATATATATATATATATATATATATATATATATATATATATATATATATANACGAAACGTTTTTTTACGGCTCCCGAGTTAAAGTACATTTTACATCAAATTATTCACCAAACGTTGGGGGTACAACTTTGTGTAATAATATATGCTGTCATAATTAATATATGTCGTGGCATGTCTGGTGATAGAAAATAGAAAATTGTGTTCGGATTTACCCCGTCATTCATTACGTTATGAAAACATTTTATTATCATACTAAATAATAAAAATACTTTAAAAAATAAAACAATGTAATACTATTTAATTTTTCCAGCTGGCAATAATATAAATTGTTGATAAAATCATGTGTGATTCTCGCCTTTCATCTCTTCTGGTAGGAATGTCTGTACGACTTTTTATTACTAACATACTCGAATTTATTCATAACGACCCTCTATACAATGTTTTCTTAGACATTACAAGTGACACTTAGGTCACCGTGGTTTACGCGATGTGATACCATATACATACTTTATAGTGTTTTATTTATTTCTCTCGAATATTTATACTCAAATTTTGTTTTATTTGACGAGGTCAAGACCAGAGAGTGACTGAATTTTCATTAGGAAACCCAGTAAACAATATACCATTTTTTATTGTTTACAACAAGGTGAAATAATATATTTTTGTCAGTAATCAGTTTTACATAATTTACACTTTTTAGTTATGACCCATTTCCAATCATGTTAACAAGTTCGACTCGTTTCTGAACATTGAAGGTCATACAATCTAAGACACAAGGTGACGCATTAGGCGTTTCCCGCTGCCCGTGAGATTATTGAAGAATATCAACGAAGTGTAATGCGTTTCAGGAAGAACGTGACCTTTATCTTCTATTGAGGAGTCACCTCGGGAATGTCACTGCAGCGTTTGCTTCAATCGTCAGACATTATTTAATAAAGACACTTGATGGGATTCAGCTGGGCAATTGAGAAAACTGTTGAAGCCAGGTGTGTCACGCAGCCCGGATTACCAAGGATAATTTCGGCAATGACGTTCAGGGATGTTTTTCGGAGCCAAATGTGAGCGAAAGGTACTGTAACACTTGTAAACAATTAATCGCGTGGCGATAACGATGTTAACATACACTTATTTTGTAACACTTAAATAGATTTTACTATGAACTCAATATTACAAAGTTTTTGCTTGGTGAATGATGCAAAACTGCGGCAACATTGTGGTAAATAAGGTTTTGATGAGCATGAGAGAAGTATTGGCTTAGTAAGATAAATACGTATTCAAATTTGTAAATTTATTCTTGTGGTCAACAAAACTAATTACTTACAGCAATGTTGGTATTGTACCTAATAGTTAAATGTATCGTACGATCTTATTTGGAAAATTCACAATATTTATCGTGATATTTTCCTTTACACATCACTATGTTTGGGGGCCTTCATGTGTAACAAATCGTAACAACAAATATTAACAAATATAAACAATAACTTAGTAACATGATACGTAACAATTACTACAATGTGCTGCACTGAATTTTAATTTCGTTTCAGGACAATGTCCCAACCAAGGGTCAAACCGTGGTATGAAGGAATATAGCACTATTATCCAAATAAGGTTGTATTATATTTCTATTCTATGTTATTAAAAAAGACGAAAATAGTAGAACAGTACCTTATATTGCTGCATATTAATCATTATCTCTAATGCATGTTTTACAAGTTACATTACGTATGATAATAAAATTATGTTTGTTTATTTATCTCATCTTAGTAGATCATAAGTTAGTTTTCGATTAAAATTGCTTTAACTCGATTTTTATAAAAAGTATTTGTATCGTTGTTTGTTTGTACTAAAATATTATTTTTCATTACTTTTTTTCTGTATGGAAAAAAGTACTCATACAGTTTATCTCTTTTTGGCAACAAGTAAAAATGTTACCACCAAGTTTGAAAAAATGCGTTCCAAGAAAATGTCATCAACTCGGTGTACCCAATTATCAAGGAACTGGGGTCAAAGCTGGGCGCTACGCATCACCTCGCAAAGTCGAGACATATAGAAATTACATGAAATGGGGCCGTGGATTGAATTTTTCTAAACTTTACCGTAGTAGTGATCAACAGAGGTGAGCTACGCATTGAATGGAATAAGTCATGGTAGTGACCTCGAACAAATGCCCGAAGCCAGCAGGGAAATAATCGACCACATTTGGTAATAATAAATAAATCTGTTTTCGTTCTGTGAATATTTAGTTTATGATAGAGACGTTATTTTGACATGTATCGCTTTGTATTCGTTGCACATTTAAATCAATTTTGCGGCTTGAATAAATTCTTATAAAATTTTACATTTCTAATTTAGTAAAAAAATAAAACAATTGAGCCTTTTATTATGTTTAATTATATGATTTTTATTAAAATTTGAATTAAATTTACTCAAATACTGTATGCCTCTAGTCACTGATGGAGATAAAATTATAGAATTAGCTGTTATGTACATTATTCAATGTGTGAATGAGCTCTTCAAAGTATGAGGTCTCTGCAAACCTCACTGTTAATTTTATCTACCAAAGACAAATTCTAGTTTTATAAAATTGACATGTGCTAGCAACCGAATCAATAAAATAACACTATCATACTGTCAAACAACTATCTCAAAAGTCACAGATTAACTCCTGCTATTAACGTTTAAGTGTGTCAACGAAGGTCATAGGCAGGCAGCAATTCCTATGAACTCAAAGATAAACGTATATTGACGTATTCGGAACTGCTCACTGCCACAGCGTACATCACATTACCATGCACGTGCTTTGTCTTGTACACATATTGTCTTCAACCGTTTCAACTTGTATCACTAAGATCCAAACGGTGCATAAATGCTTTTCATAACATTTAAATTGCATAACCAAGTATTATGTTTTGATCGATTCATGTTGATATTGATGTTGGGAAAAGCTCACCTGGAGCCGCGACTACGTTTTCCACTATTTCAGACGAGTAACCAATAAGTTCCTTGTACCGAATAGGAAACGAGGCAGGTAATACCTTACAAAAAAACGGAATGGTAGACCTAGTCATATCCGAACATTCTAAGCCTGGCATTATAAACAGTTCCCGAAGTCATGAAATACAATTTGTCGTGTGCGGTAATAGCTTGAAGAACATTTAATAATTGTCAACACATCAGCATATACTTTCTCTGGAACTAAAAGTTAGTTTACGACGATCGGTTTTATAACAATGTGTGTGTCACAATATAGTAAGCGCGATGGACGTGTAGTTAAGCACTTTTTAAAAATAAATAATTTGAAAAATAGATAAGAAATATCATTGTGACACTGTAATGTAAAGTTTCTGTCTCACAATTATTACACTAGCACGAAGATTTCATATCCTGAATTCCATCCTCTTTGTTAATATATTAAATTTTTCTATCATGTTACAGATATTCTACGTATACGTCTCCATTTAACAGCAACTCCATATAAGAGTCACATTTGAACTGTTGTGGCTCAATAGCGGACGGATGAAAAATTTGTATGCAAAATATGAAATAGTATTTGATATAAATTATTGTAACAAGTTCACATTTTAATATACGCTTAATGAGAAGTATGAAACATATTTTTCGACTGCAGAATTTTGACTGAAATTTGAGTAAGAAAAATGTCTAGCAAAAACACTTCCAACGGCATTGCTCTATATATTAACTCGCGAAACCGGGAAGTTCAGAATTTCGCGCCACATTGACCTCTGATAAACATTGTTGGTAATATTAAGATGATCTAGGGGTGTTGAGTTTTGAAAGAAATAATTTCGAGGGAAGTATTACACAATGAAACTGTCAGTTCGTTTTATTTTTTTACACGATTGCTTGGAAGAATTGTTAGGAAGTATATGCAGGTTTATCCCTTCATATTTTGTTTAAATTCCGATTCAAATCAAAATTTAAAAAAAGTAGCTTATCTTTGAGATAAATTTAATGTTCTTTGGTACAATTAAATATTTTGAACTGATTTTAAAATTCTGGATCAGAATACAAAATTATATTGAGAAGAAATAATGATAATTTGAATTTTTTTATTGTTATAGAGCGTTATTTAATCCCCAGTTGTTTCGATTGCACTAATTCCTACCCTCGCAGGTGCATCCGCAGCGCTCGGGCGGCTTCGACTGATGATTCCCCTCCGTTGCTGCAGTGTCAGTGGCGGGGACGGCGGCGGCGGTGGCNCTTTCCGCCGGCGCTCGGGTATCGGCACCGTCCGTGATCGGACGGGTGGCGCGGCGCGCGGGGCCCCACATGCTCGTTGAGCAGCAAAGTGAGCGGGCGGCCAAAGACGACAGCAGCAGCGGACGGCACGGCGCAGTGGCGGCCGCAACGACGACGACACCGTGGTGCATACACGCACGTCATTTTTTCTTTTCGCTAATCGAAGAAAGGCATTGTTTGCCTGCACCTCCGCCGGTTTCGTGTCCATTTCGTGGATTTTTACGATAAAAAAATTTTAGATTTGGATGTTTTTTTAGCCGGGCGTTGAAATCTTTTTTTTACTCGAGCCGTTTAAATTCATTTTTATTCGCGAGGTTATTTCGCCGTCTACCGTGTAGTGGCGACGACAGTGCAGTGACGGACGAAGGAAGGCGGCGGCGGCGAACAAGACGTCGGCGGCGCCGTGCCATGAGTCGGCCGTCGGGGAAGCGGGCTGCGGCGTCCCGGGTGGCGCTGCGGAGCCTGGGCGGCCCCGACGTCCTCTGACGTGTGCTACTAGTGTCGAGTGCGCCAGTGCTCCGACGGGCAGGGGAGTCCTGAAGGGACTCCGGCGGTGGGACTGGGATGCGGCGGCGGCCAGCGTCGGCCCCGCCCCGCAGAGCGCCCGGCTCCCGCAGGACCTTGTGATCGGTCGCCGCGCATCGGAGGAGGCGGTAGCGACGAGGGCGGTGGTGGCGGAGGCGGAGGCGGGCGCCCTCGACGGCGCGCGCCTCGCGACCCGGCGACCCCCGCACACCACGCCCCCGCCCAGCCGCCGACGCAGCAGCGACGCAGCGATGGAACCTACGACGACGGACGACGAGGGCTCTGCAACGACGGCGACGGCGTCTACCTCTACGTCACCGACGACGACGAGTCGGCAGGGCGGCAGCGAGTGGTGGGCACGGGCGTGGGGGCCCGGCGACGTGTTGGTGGCGACGTTGGTCGCGCGGACGGCCACCTGCCTCTGCGCGCCTCTCGCCTCCAGGTTCTACAGGTTCCTAGCCAGGTTTTCAGGTGAGTGTCTGTCTGTCTGTCTGTCCCGATCCCGCTGACCCCGATAGAAAGTTGGAGAGTGACCGTGTGACGCAACTACCGCTGTCAGCACCGGCCGCAGCGGCGTTCGTCGGCCCACAGACCAACCGCGGCATCACCTCGTCCACTCCAAAAATAACTCTGCCTTTGAAATGAGAGCGGGGCGGTAACTCGAGCGCAGATGTCTCGTACACCGTTGTCTTCCTCCGACACCGTTTATACTGCTTCGGTTTGGCTTTGAGGTCCTCTGACGTCTCTACAACCGGCTTCATGATTTTTCTCTCTCTTTCCTCAAATATTTCATTCCAACAGCTTCAGAACAATACAGTTTCTAAATGTACTAAACCACATGTCCTCTAGCATTTGTAGAGTTCAACGCGATAGCCCTCCCGTCATTAGGTATTCGGCACACCGTTGTCCTCTGGGATTGATGGCCCCGCCCGTTGCGTGACGCGCCCTCACTGCCTCACTGCTAATCGCTACCGGTGCGTTACGCGTCTAGTTCAAGGTCGGGTGTTGTGCAGATGGCGCACACGGGTGTCACGGTGCGTGTCGACCTGGGACGCACCGGTCTGTCTCTCGATCCCTCGGCAGTGGATCAAACGACGACCCTGCCGCATGTTACGGTGTTTCCGCATATTACAGTGTTAAACACCTTTCAGGCGATTAGTGACGTGAAAACAAGAACACACTTGTTACGTAGCAACCCCAAGTCTGAGATTCGTACAGTGATATCTACTGAATTCGTTACAACCTATGTATTTAAATCATGACATCCTACAATCTGTGACAACCAATTTCATTAATCGCAGAAAACAATAAATACAAATAACGAAAAGCGTGTGGTAGAGGTCACAGCTGTATTTTAAAGGAAGGAAAGAAATTTCTAACCCACATAACCTACCTGGTTAACTTACATTGTTATATTATAACTCAAACACATTATTTTATCACCAATTCCTTCTATTTTTATTGAATCGTGAATTGAATAAGTTTGAACGGAGTAATTTTTATAATATTTAAGTTGTTTGACTATTCCTGTCAATGACAGAGTAAAGCGTATCGTTACAATTCTAAAAATTTATTCTCGACATGTCATTCGCAACATTTTGTACGGTACACACTGAACTAGACTTATATTTATTGTTGTACGATGGAGCAAGTAAAAATTATATTTTAAATTAGTTCTGTTAGTTGGTCATTGAGACGTTCTAGAACTAAACAAGGATTTATAATAGGTTGATAAATAAATGGAGAGCAGTTTTGTAACGCTGGGCGCGAGGCCCGTATACGTAGATCCCGCGACCTGTCCTTCCTCTAATCGCGCTAACTGTTCCGGGACAGGTGTTATTCGCGTGAACGGTGCAGTATCGCACGGCCTGAATGTCTGCGTCGGGAGAGGGAACTTGCTGGCTCGCTTGCGTGTGTTCAACGTGAAACTTTGCGGATTCTTGCTCTGACACTCTGTTCGCTTCTGATACTTCTTCTAGGCGAAATAATTAGGACATTTCCGTACGCTCTCGAAAATACTGCGGACGGCGATTAAGAGAGCAATGTGTTTGTGGGAATGGATTTAACTACTACTCATGTAGTTACCAATGTTTTGTTTTAAGTGACGTAAAACTCAATTCTTAAATATTCACTAAAATCCAAGTAAAATTTAATATTTTTTTAAACTTCTGTATTTACATGTATTATCTCCATTATTGTCTCGTTTATTTTGGACACCAGTGTTACCGTGCGATATTTTCTCAACTTTGTGTTAATGTATGTACTAATGTTCAAGTGAAACGATAAGAGTTCGATATTTAATGTGCATTGTTTTTTATCGATTTAAAATATTTTTAACTTTTCGATGAACATCTTAATCTCAGAGCTATCGCGGTGTCCTAGCGTCAGAGATACAGCGATGGCGAGATAATTAGACAAGGCTTACTTCCAGGTAGTGTTAAATATCCCCAAGGGCATTTGTGTTATTGGTCCAACTACAGGATGTTAGGCGTATCGAAGAATGAGTTCATCGGTTATTTCCGACTAGTTCCTTCTTGAAGACCGAACGTGACGCCGCTTCGAGAGATAGTTATCGCATTTCACGGATAGTTCGCGATTCATTTTGAGAGAGTCACTATCTGCATAAATACGGCTAGAAGAAGAGGATTTAAAGACATACTGCACCGTGCTGTACTAAATAGCGTACAAGGTCGAAAATGGTATGAATTTGTATGAGGAAAAGTAATAAACGCTTGTGCAATGCTCGAAAAAAAATTCTTAAACAAGAGATGAGTAGCGAGGTAAAGTAAAGTGAAGTAAAGTTTAATTTGCAGGAGCGTAACCGTAGTTCTACGCTGGAAACACGTCCCTAAAAAGAACTGAAACCAAGATTTTCTTCACGTCTGACGTCTCAACTTGACAGGGATTTACTGTGTAACATCTGTTCACTCGTTTAGTAATAGTTTTAGATAACTTTTTATTGGGTGTGAATACTATAAGTAAAGCAACGTTTAGATTCAACGCTAGTAACATTGTACTATGTAGACGATTTGAAATAATCCAGATTTAAATAGGAAAAAATTGTTTGTTAATTACCTTTTTAATGAAATATTGTCACTTTCATACTAATCATGTAAAATTATTCTTTATAAGAATGTTTATCAAAGAGTTTCATATCTTTCTGTAAATAAAATAAAATCGCAGTTCAATAATACGTCGTAACCAAGAAAATTAATCACTTTTATTCATGACATAAGACCTATATTGTTCAATATCGTATTTGTAAGTATAGTTTGTAGTCCAACCAAAGGTAATTTCTCTCACCGTTCGTAAGATCCGATTCCCAAAGAGTAGTTAATCGTATAAGTGTGTAATTTCGGGTTTACATATTCATATTGCCTTTACTTAAGTAAAAATAATATATTGTTAGGTTAATGCCTGCTTCATGATTAAGAGACGTTATTCTAATGATATACCGTTGCTGCTCGTTAATTTCGACAAATTAATAGGCAAATCTCGTTCACGGCCGACGTGGCGTCTACGACCAGAAACATTGGATACAAATAGCTTACGGAATCTTTGAGTTTTAGTTCACGAAACACGCGTAATATTCCTATTGAGCTCACTATTAATGAACTTTAATATGTTATTTTGAAGTAAGAGATAAAAATATTTATTATTTTTCAAGAATGTAGAATGTTCAAGTGATTGTATTATAAATGTTTTTGCTCGTTCCAATTAGCTTAGATCTGCACGTTGAAGAGTTTCCGCAAAATTCTTGTACGTTTTTAGTGAAAATACCGAAAGTAATTCCTATGCTCCCTCACTTTAATACCCCGTATAGTTACGTTTAATGAAAATAAATTAGAGTGCATTTAGTAAATGTATAAAATTGAATAACTTTGGAACGAAGAAAAAAATTTGAGTTTTTCTTGGCCACAGATGTATGGGATTGTTCTTGACGACTTGCTATGAAAATAACTACTTTTTGTTGATTGATGCAGTTTTTGGATGTATTTGTAACCACATCGGGGCTAAGAATTCCATTATCATGTACTCACCACCTTGCCTCGCCTCCTTCCCTTCACCATTCTGATCCCTTCGTAAAGTCAATCACGTGATTATGGTATGCCAGGGATGAGGTGATCTGCAGTCAATGACTGATCTAGACCGTAGTCAAGGGCGGGGAGCTAACCGAGCAGGGATCTGGGGAACATTTGTATGAAAATCATGGTTTTACAACACAAATTTTATAAATATTATCTAAATAAAATACATGAACTCATCAAATAGATAATCAACAATTTACAATTTTGAACAGTAACCAAATTTATTAATTGTTTAAAGTGGCAAAGTATGCCTTTGTGTTGAGAGTTTAGGTCCAATGGGGGTAGGGTAATTGCCCCCTAACCCCCACCCCCCTAGATCCGCCCCTGTCTGCAATGCAGTCCAGATCAACCACCTGATCACCATGAACAACAATAGATGCGATTACCAGCCCTGAATGGGGGTGCAAATACATGCGAATCGTCACTAACGTTAAGTACACTTTCCGCCGTAATAAATAAATTGTCCTTACCGGTCATATTTCCGTATCAAACAATTCTTCTCCTTTCACGTGGCATCCCCCGGAGAAAGCAAAGTTAAGAAATGTTCCTTGGAGTAGTGCTTCGGAAAGCAACACATGCATCATCCCGAGAGATTCCTTCCCACATTCCCATGCATTAACCCTCGCTACGCACTCCGAAGTTTCTCTTGCATCCTTCTCAGTCACCGATGCTCAAGATCACACGGGAAATCCTCTCGATGGAACGTGTCATCGCTTGGCCGGATCAAGAAACATCGATGATTCCTTAACCCACATCACGAGTTCTCACATTTACGACCTAAGAAAATTCGTTATTTTACCGCGCAATGTTTTCAATTAATGCTCGTTCATCAGTTTTGACGATGCACAAGTAAAACAATTTTGTGAATGAGTATGCAGAAAAATTAAAAAAAATTATTTTGGTTTCATGCAGAAAAATTTTAAAAAAATATTTTGGTTACAGATTTTGAGTGGCCAATACAAATTTATTTAATACCCAACTCGCCAAATATTCATAAAGCAATTAAAAAGCATTACGGAAAATTTTAAGAGTCATCGTGCAGTAGAAATGTACCGAAGGAGTCAACTGCTTCTCAGATATTGCTGGTATCAATGTGCAGTGGTTCACAGAAATATTATTGTACTTGAAAATCAATCATTGAGGGATAGACTTGCAGAAACCGCAAGCGATGCCTTTCAAGTAACTTGTCTTAAGTTTGTGTCTTCGTCGTTTGAGGCGTCCATAAAACCGGAGGACGAGAAGCGGCGTCGGTCGGCCGGTCGGTCGGTCGGTCGGTCGGAATTGCGCCGCCGCCTCCGCCAGGTTCCCAGCTGCGTTTCCGGAAAAGAGTGCGGTGCAGTAGCCTCGTAGCCTTCCTCCTCCTCCTCCTCCTCTTCTTCTTCTTCTTCTTCTTCTTCTTCTTTATCTCCCTATCTCTCTCTTGCGACTTTCTCGATCGAATTCATCCCAACCTTCGGAAAAAGTTGTGACGATTAGAGGGGTCGAGGAGGGTAGGTAGGATCACTCCACCGATTTAATTTTATTTTTTTTGCATTTAAACCTACGGAAACCAGGATTCAAAAAACGTTTTTGAATTATCACTTTTTAATTTTTTAATATTACTTCGAAAAAAATGGTTAGCTCCGTAGTTTTGCAAACTGCGCCACAGCGAGTAGTGAAGACTCGTTCTATAGCGAGTAGCATATAATATGACGAAGAGTATAGCTGGGGTGACTAGGGCTCCACTTTAAATTTTGTTGTCCCATTCCCCCAGAAAGTACTTTTGTCTGTCTATAAAAATGTATGCACCCCACGTTTTAAATTCCAATTAACGGCACTGGAACACATAAGAATAAAGTTTTGTATACTGACAACGTTCGGCCATAATTTCTGTAGAATACAGATAGTCCCCGAGCCAAAGACGAAAATTCTTTTATGTTAAAAATCCTCTGTTAATATTCTCTGCTGTGTTGATTGATTGTATTTTTTTTTTAAGAACTAAATTATTATTTTGGTAACAATATCGTAAATGTGAGTACATTTCGAGTTACAAAAGTACATGAATACGTATATACGTATTTTACGATGTACTTCGTATATACGTATTTTGAGAACTTTATAGACTACTATGTTTCGAAAAGATACCATAGTTGTCTTTTGTCAGTTTATTTTAAAAAATCCATACTCTAGAGCAAAAAAGGTTTTAATATTCATAATTATGGTATTTCACACTGTGTACAGTTATGCAAAGAAACTTTGTTTTAATTTGTGCTTGTAACTCAGTTCACGTACATAATTAACCCATAAATTTATATTACTCTGATAAGAAACGCTGTATCAAGTGGTATAACATACTAAAACATATTTACTCTTTTTATTGCTACATTCGTTGTTACTAAATGACATATTCTGTAATATTGAGTTATGGAGGAAGAAAAATGTGAGTAGAATAGAAAAAATTAGGCGCCGGATAAAGCGATGTGTAAATTCCAGAAAAGTAAGAATGAATAAAACGCGATAATTTAATACTTATTTTGATACGTTCGTTGTTGTTTTCTTCCACAGTATTTTATAAGGCAATGCCAATTGCTGTCTTCTAATAGATTTCATAGTATCTTAGAAATGTTGCGTTGTACTGGCAGACATTAACGACCTCGCAGATAACGCGATAGTAGGAGCGCTGGCGTGTTTATCATCTGAGATTCTCTAATTTCTATCCAGAATTAATTTTATAATTATTTCATCTAATTTTCCCATTAAGGATGAGTAATCGCAAACAGCGACGATTTTGCACGCAGTGTTACTAACTTTGCTTTTAATTATCATAAATATATGTGATAACGGGCATCGTTAAAGTATAATAGTTACAGTAATGGATGAATAGAAGATGTTTCTTTAGTGAGATATTGCCAAGACGTTTCACGTGAAATNAAAATACTTCAGTGGATTTGCGAGGCAAAAATACGTCATGGTGCACGTATATGAAAATATATTCATTATCAAGAATAATTCTGTGGAAATTGCCATAAATATTTTACGTCTTTTTTTCTAAAATAAGACACTGTATACTTAAAAAAATCAAATAATTTCAAATAGAAACACATGAAAGTCAAACCAAATAAGATTATGAATTCTCCAGGAAAGTATGCATTTCTTCTCACCAACGAGATATGAATTTAAATCTTTCTTCGGTAATATTCTTTGAAAAGTGAGCAATGGTTAGCTAGTGCACTATGTAGTAGTGCGGTGGAATGTGCTCGTCATTGCGTGACTTAGTATGACTTCGACATCCCAAATGAAACCACGATACTATTTTTTTTTTCTTGTATAGAAGTATTTTTCTATTACGACGGGAAGTCTCTATTCTAGATCAAGAATTTGGAAAGTTGAGCTCAGGAATTGTAGTGAACAATAAATTTAAGATTTCGCATTTTAAACTCTAAGCAAGTTCTCTTTAAATGCAAGTGATTTTATCGTAATAATAAATTTCTCATATCAGCTACGTGGATACAAGCAGATACTTATCCCGGGGCAAGGAGCTGAACATCCTTGTAAAAAAATAAAAAGAATATTTTTGTATTTGTTTTGAGTAAACATAGTTCAAAATTTGTTACTTGCATAATAAATTGTCCAATGACAAAGATAGGAAGTGATTCCAAAGGGATATCGCGCATCGATACCGAAGTTCAATTAAGACGAGATATTGCTAAATATTTATTTTCTCTTAACTTCAGTCTTTTATATTAATTTCTTATTGGTTTATATAAAATTAATATGAAAGACTAAATATATTTCTTATTGGTTTCAGTAATAAATTCTTGCATTAATTCTCTACAAAATGTGTTACTGATAGGTATTTTGGAGTACCAAGACTGGATTAGTTGGATTTTCATCGATGCGAATGATTGCCCCGGTTGCGGATGGAGTATCGATGACAATAAAGATATTACTGTAGTAGCGATGTAAGCAACTTCTCGTGGGTCGCAGCCTGTGTGCGGAGCAGAGCCAGTCGTAGCGCACTCGTAGCGTAACCTCCGCGTGAAGTGGACGCGGCCTCGATTCGCGTAGAAAGTTCGCCTGGAGAGGAGCGACGCATGGCGCAACGCAGGAGCGAACTCATCTCTGTTGCAGCAGCAACTATAGGGCTCTATTTAAATTCAAAGTTTAACTCTCTAATAAACATCTAAAATTTGTATCAACGAATGCAGTTACACATGCTTTGATAGATTTCAGTGCTTAAAACACACCTTACTCGCCGTTTAAGGTATCATAAACGAGTAGACTCAAGTAAAGTTGCAAACTATTCACGAAACTTGGAAATATTCTCCTAAGGAGTTCCTATT
Source organism: Laupala kohalensis (assembly GCA_002313205.1). Taxonomy (NCBI): domain Eukaryota; kingdom Metazoa; phylum Arthropoda; class Insecta; order Orthoptera; family Trigonidiidae; genus Laupala; species Laupala kohalensis. Next base: position 311,676 of record NNCF01129218.1, read on the forward strand.
AATTAATAATTCATTCTACTGATTTTTACTATTGGATGAGGACAATTATTTTGTAATTTTAAAACTTGTAATAAATTAAGATTATCGTTCGACTTTTCTTTGACATGATTCGCATTGTCTTCAATCACGTGTTTCGGCTGACATTTCCGTTAGAACAGTATTTTCCAGTGTTTGGTGAATTATCCTTGTAAATGCCCCGTAATGTATGAAAATCTTAACGTCATTGCGTTCCATTTGCTATGTTTTAGTACTTTTTTTCGCTATGTAAAACTGATACTTTTGCCTTGATATTAAAAAAAAAAAGTTTCTCAGTGTAAGTCCATAGTGATTTAAAGTAAAATAATTCTAAATTTTGCTCCGTAAGAGTATGAAAATTCATCACCACTGGGTAGGGGTTCAAACCATTTGAAACATTTTTGGGGGTACTTATATCCATTAGAGCGACTAGGCTTTATACCTTAAGCAATGCAAAGACGATGGCATATTTTGCATTTTATGAGAAAAGGATTTTCAGATAGTAGTAACTTTCAGAATCTTTAAAGTACATTATTTCTTTTATATATCGCAAAACTCTTGTATTCATTTTGAAAATATTTTATAGTAAATCTCCAGGTATTCTGAAGGTGTTCGGAAAAATTAACATTCAAAGTAGTTATCGATTGAAATATAACAATGCTAAATAATACTTTCCAATTATTTGACGAACATTACCCGGCATTATACCTTATTTAATCCTACGACCTTACACATATTTGAACGCACACCAGCTGGCACTTCTGACAAGTTGTCGTCATGACTTCTATAAAACAAACTTTGGAATATTATCCTGGAATGTTCCAGAAAGAAAATAAGCAGTTTGTTGTTTCGTATTAAGCAGTTCAATGTTCTCTTAGTTTCACCACATTTTTTGCTTTCGCTTTGTAATATCAAAAACTTTGCTCAAGCCGACTTTAGGATGTATCATTACCGAATAGGATCTAGGATTTTAACTACTCGGTATAACCAGAATATTTTAAATCGAATTTAATATGGAAAGAAAAGTGGAAATAACAACGTGATATACCCAAAGATGACCAAAGTGAGGTTTGCAAGGTCTTATCGTGTGGTCCTTGAAATAATAGATTTTAAATTAATTTTTAGTTATATTATATTGTAATAAGTAATTCGATCAGTTACGAGTTATAGAAAGCCATTGCATATGTACTTAATGTGTAAAAAGTATTTTTTGGCTAATAAGAGAAATGCACTGAGCGAAGCCCACCTCCGTGATCTGATACGACTATGAATCTTACTTGTAGAGTTACGTCATTATGTCGAACGAATCTTTTGTTTTCTCAGTTAATCCTCTGATAAAAATCATTAATTATGTAAATATGAATATATGTGGGATGTCTCTAATTACACTAGAACCGTACAGCATCGTGTTAAAAATACATTCTACTATGATGAGACCCTTGGTCTTTACCGTCTAAAAGCACGAGGTCGAAATCCGTCGCGTCGGAAAAACCTATTGGATCACAAAGTCGGAAGCGACAATTTTATAGAAAGAAACGTTATCTACAAACCGTCATTGATAATTATTTATCCAAACTAGCAGTGACTCACGCACAACTCGACTTCGGGGGCGTTACTCTTTGAAACTTCGGCGCAAAGCAAACGCGAATTTCACGATTGTTCTAAAAATATTCGCGTTCTATCAATTGCTGGCGGATTCCATACGAACTTATTGCCGCGCCAGTCACTGGGAAAGCGTTTGTAGAAAGCCTTTGTAGAAAAGAATTCTATGCAATCGGTGAAACGTAACAAATTAGTTTCGTCGGTCGACTTCGAGAAAAGCGGGATGTTCCGAGAAGAAACAGACGAGCCCACGCTGCGGTGGAAATTGGAACTAACAGTGATTTTCGCTTAAGCACACTTGATTTGTTTCTCATAAAGTGACGTTGTACAACATGCATGTAATGCACATTATAAAATAGAATATCTACAAACTTATAACTGTGGACCAAAAAAAAAATTAAATCAACTACTGAACGGTTTTTAAAATATTAACGTTCTAAATAACAATGGGAGGCATGACGGCTGCCCCTGCGAAATATATTTGAACGTACGATAATCATTTTTAGTTGGATAGATATAACGAAAAAAATAGTAAATATTAATTACGTCGAACAAAATACTTTCTCGTAATTTCAATTTAGTTAGTTTAGAAACAATCTTCTATAATAGGGCTTCCCTACCAAAACTTCTGGTTGAAATACTAGCATGTATGAAAATGACCCAATACCCTGTAATTAGTTATGAAAATATGTAACCTCGTAAAGTGTATCGTGAAAGAAACTGACATTTTAGTTGCGTGAGAAATTCCAAATTAGAGATGAGGTTCTGCCACACATACATCAAAACCAAACACAACTAGCGGAGTAAATCCGAATAACAAACCACCTCTTGCTCGCTGTCCAACTGTACTCTGAAATGAGCTTCACGCTGTGTGCTGCGATTCAATCACGTTGAGTGTGGAATCAGCGTAGTTAAACTACCGAAATCGTTGCACTTAACCGTTTGCGGTGAGGCGCAAAAAAAACTCCTGTCTGCCGTCTCCTTGACGCTGACTCGTTTTAAGGTGGCGGCGAGTATCACGACGCCGCGAAGCGACGGCGATGGGCACTTGATGTCCAGTGAAGCAAGAGATCCTCAAGTTATTACCAAAATATCTTTCATTTTATTAACAATAATGCTCTGTGCCTTAAGACTGTTTGAAAACTGCAGTTCACGAAGAATTTTGGTTCTACTTTATTCAGTATAGAATATTAAATACGAACTTATTTGTACAACTCGCAGTATTAATATATTTATTATAAACGTTGCATATCTGAAATGAAAAACACTTTATATTTACAGACAGGGAAAAACGATCAACTATTTACAATTATATAATGACACGTTTCTGTAATTTCTACTTTTTAAAACTTTCAGAAACATACTGCCTTGTTAATACTAACTTTTATACCATATTCAATTTTTATGTTTCTATGTTAATTACATCTGATGAAGGACCCAACCAAAACTAAAAACGTCAATTTTATAAATTAAATAGTTCCCTACAGAATTTAGATGGTCAAGGAAACATTGGCCCATTGATCATCTAAAGTGTTGAAAAATTAAGACTTATGTTTTCCTTTCATGATGGTTAGTTAATTTGCAATTATAATGTATGGCATTTGGTCTCTGCAGTAAATTTTTTATTATATATTTCCCATATCACTATTTTCGTGATTGCGTGAATACACGTGTACCCTTCCTTGATCGCGTCTGCCGCAACACGATTCGAACAAGTCACGGTGTCGTAGTATCGACACAACAGCTCAATGATAGTTTGCTCTAATTTCCTTTGAATTCGATTTTAGCCGAGTAAACCTAATTTCGGGCGCACTGTGTGGTGTCTACCTCCGCATACCGCGAGCTTTCAGCTCTGTTTAGCGGCGCGACGCTTCTCACGGACAAAAGACGTTGCTCGCCGCAGAAAGCTGAGCACATGATACATCGACATGCCACAAGAATTCATCGACTGCTCATCACTGGCGTTTCCCGTTGCGAGGATGGCTTCATAATTTAAGAGATAACTATCTGGTTCGATTAAGATGGTTATTGGACACGACGGAATATTATTGGTTAACTTCCGATGGTTTTACATGATTTCATGGCTTCCAATGGCGACGATTTTCATGGTTATCATCTGCCATGAAGCGATATTACCTCTTCAATAATTGCAAATACGTATATTATGGGTTAAAAAGAATAAACAACGTTTAGTTGTTTAAATGGGATGAAAAATTCACGTCCTCTTAGAGTTCGATGCCAGAAAAGTAACCAACAATAGTGTAAATCAAGGCTGTCCAACTGGCGGTCCGAGGGTCATTTTACAACTTTCGAACGATCAATCGATCAATTGTTCAACTTTCGATAGATCGAGTGGGTTTGGTAAAATTAATGTCCTACGAATATTTATTTATTTGTAACGCGATATCTTGATTCTTATCACCAAATTTATATTCAAGCTGGAATAATTAAATAGTATATTACTTTATTTTAAAAAGGTATCTTTAATATTTAGTATTATAATGTTTGTTATGAATGGCTGAAGTTCCCCCACCACCACCACCAGCACCAACGTTCTATAATTCGCGAGCCATAAAGGAAGTTTCACGGGCCGCATACGGCCCGCTGATCACCAGCCGGACAACGCTAGTGTAGATGGCTGAAGTCATGCAAGTAACAGTATTTCTGAAATAGTGAGATACGTCTTTTCAACGACGAGAATCCCAGTTCAAACCTATTGATTTGTGCAACACGAGTATTAATCAAAAGTCCAATATTTCAGAAACTTGTCTTAGTTAAATCAGAAATAACTTGATGCATTCGTTCTGCGCTAATCACGAATCTAAATACTCTTCATATGATATATGAACTTGAGATGACTTTTATGATTCGATTTTCCGTTGACTTCATAATATATCACGTAGTATATAGTATCTCGTTTACGAGTATCAAGTCGTGTGGGAACCATCTCTAGACGCATATCTTGAAATGATTTTATAAGTCCGGTAGAGCTGAGCATACGATGATTATATGATTAAAAAAGATACTATTAGGAAGCTTCAAAATGCTAGAAACATGAGCTCTTCGAGAAAATTATTCGCTAGAGCCATCCTTTGAAAACGGAATGAAAAGAAACTATTCAAATCAGAGATCGGAGCTGACGAAAATGTTTCAATTATTTAGCTGAAGTGAGCGGATTTTGTCACGTATTGTACTCGATGTCCGAAGTTAAATGTAACAGTTAACGTGGAATTTTGTACCTGAACATCCTTCTATCGTATTTTATTATTGAACTACGTAAGTTATTCGCTTGGGTTAACTGAATTACGAGTATTTTTTGTTAAGGAATTATTGTCTGTAACTGCGTTCCGGTTCACGTTTGGTATACAACAGCAATTTTGCAATGTTTTAGTATGTAGAGATCGGAGGGGGGGGGTGATACACAAATGACTAGTGGTTTTAAAGAATATTTCGTGTGATTTTATTGCGGAATCAAGGACACATTCCTCGTGTCTGAAATGAATTGTGTGTTGGGGTATGTAGCTCGCTGCGTGAGAACAATTGGTGAACCCATTTCGCTCCCCACTTCCCCTTCACCATCTCTTCCTTCTTCCCTCTCTTCCTTCTTCCCTCTCTTCCTTCTTCCCTCTCTTCCATCCTTCTATTCCCCGTCGTAGTACTAGCGTCGTGCGTCTCGCCTTAAACCTCCTCACGCCTCAGCAAACCTCCGACTCCGATTTCAAGATTCGTTCCCGCTTCCTACGAGATGCCTCTTGTCATTGTAGTCCTATATCACTCTTCCCGCCCCTAGTTTTCTCCAAACAACTCTTGTTTCCGATGTTTTGCCTGACAAGCAAAAATGTTTATACTGTACAGTATTATTCTACAAAAATTTCTTCGTTTCTTTTCAAGTAATGTCTTGCAATTATGGTCCCCATAACAAGTTCTCCAATACGTTTAAAATTATTGATTCGCTTAGGCCTACACACAGGCACGTAACTAAAAATATGTTAGGGATAAGTTAGAGCAGAAATCTCGACAAAAATTTATAAACGTTAATGAATTTTAAACTTTTTCAACTATTTATTTCGTGCGTCACCTATTAGTTGGTACATTGCAATGTATAAAGTATTTTCGTAACACATTATAATAAATTTTATGAGAGGGACCGGGGTGTAGGAGCTTCTCTCGGCTTCATGCCAGCTGACTCCTTTTAAAATGTAAAATACTTAAGTCCCTCACATTCTGTTCTTACGTATTCTGTGAGATTTTGTCTAGTGAAAATTACATTTGTGACGAAAATAAACCTAGTTAAAAGAAATCTTTATGTTGATACATATAATTTTATTTTCGTTCTTTTTAGTAGACACAAATTTTTGTTTGGTATCACAACGGTTCGACCTCTATCATCTATATTTTATGTATTTTATGATCAACATAGCACTCGAAACAGTGATTAAAAATAAAATTTCTTTACACGGTCGAATATAAAATTACAAGTAGACCCTTCTATAAAAAGACACGAAAAATTGCCAATTCTGTACGTTGTGGTTGTCGACCCAGTGAAATAAATGGTTATAAAATGGTTATAAATGGTTATAAAATTGTTCCGGGAATTACGGATTCTGTTCTCTCCGTGTAATATACCTTGTAGCTTGTTTACCTTCCTTTTCATACCAATTTCATCGTCAGACATCATTGAGACGGTATCCACTAAAAAGTTGGAAGACAGTATCCACTAAAAAGACGAACGGCTTAATCCGCCGCGTCTTGACTCGTTCCGCTATGCGCCTCACCGTGAGGAACCGTTGCTCGGGAACCGTTCGCGTTCTCAGTCGCGCATCTTCGTTATCATCGTCGTCGTGATTTTGTGACAGGTCTCACGATTCGTGAGAAGGTGATATAACCTTATGTTTACGCAAAAATTTATTCTCTCTATTGGACGATGCTTATGATAAATTTATCGGATTGCCTCAGGCATATTTTTTTTGGCGAAGTTGTTCTAAATATTTCGAGGAGAATCTGAAGTGTTTTTGTTCTAGAGTCCAAGGTTGCAATGGAATTATGGCTCTATTACTTTCGATTTAACCGACTTCTTAATTACCACGACACGTTTCGGCTTGCTGAATATAAATAAATGAGAAAGTTGAGTACATTCTTTTAACACGCGTATTAATACTACTACTATTTGATGGCTCGTCAAATGGGATGAAATAAAAAAATGATTTTACGTTTCAAATGTAAGTGATCTTCATCCGGGTTAAATTTTTTATAACAATATTTTTACAGTAATATGAGAATATTATAATAATAATAAATTTGTAAAAAAATCGTAAAAACTGTTTTTCTATTTCTGGTGAATGTGAGGACTTCAAGTGAAGTTTTTTATTTCATCTCCTTTGACAAATCCTCAAGAAATAATAGTATTGACTGTCGAAAGATATGTTACAGCCATTATATAAAAACTTTCTATTTCGTGAAGTAAATATTCTAATTTAGTACATTTTCTCTTTCGTGAAGGAGACTGTCCTATATTTTTTCATGATGAAATCAGACATTCTGCAATAAAACTCCTTCTCCTTTGATAATGCTTACATCATCATTCAATCGCGTGATAAATATTCGATGCAATTTTTTCTCGGGCATTTTATTTCACTCTGTCAGGTCATCAGATTACGGAAATTTGATTGGAGTGTCAAGAACTCCGATTGGGCCTGTGGAGCGAATGATAACGAAGCTGTCGTCAGATTTAGTGTATAGTTCTGAGTGCACCGATAGATGTCATGCAAGTACATTTGGTCATGCAGTCGAAAATTATCGTCCTTCGCATGTTAATGGAAATACTGGAAAATGGCATGATTACGTATGTTGTCTAACAAATAAAGCTCTATTGATAATATTACCAATGGCAGAGTGGTTTAGTCTGTTACCCACATACTGCTGATTGGATGATTAAGAGTTCGATTCCATTCTCGGCTCGGTATCAAGTTCCATTTCATCCGAACATCTCTACTTAACTATTCTTTCACCAAGAGTATGGTTGGATGGAAGAGCTGGCGTGAATCACATCATCTGTTAATAAAATAAGATGCATGAGGTTTGGATTTGAAGTTTGCAGATCAGAGGCGCTTACCCCCCCCCCCCCCNATGCCCACGAAGTTTTAATTTTTAAGGGAATGAAATATATAAATGGTGACACCCATCCTCTTTCCATAACGGATGCTTCTCCATGAGATATTTTTAGGAAATGACTATCTCGAATGTTTAAAACTCCGTTCTGTTTTTGCAAGAAACATAGAAAAATAAAACACGTTTCAAAGTCAATTTTATATTAGCTGAAACATGGTAGTTCTAGAATTGAATAAGAGGGAACTCATGGCATCGGTTTACTTCAATATCCCTTTTCCATCAACGGAACACGGACATTTTTCAAACAAACGTTTCGAAGAAATCAGAAGATAGTTTTATCATAAGACATTTATTACAAGTTTGTTTTAATCTGATACCATGTAAACTCTCCGAGCGTAGCCTGGACGATTTGAACCTGTCTTCTCCCAACCGATTCAAACAATTTCACGTAGATTGATTAATAGGTATCTCCCCAAAAACAACCCGATACCTAACATTGGGGACTCAAAAGCTTAAGAAACTAATGTTTCCAGCATAGGGCATTCACAAATAAATAAATAGCGCGGATGAGAAGTAAACATTTCGAAAATCATTCAATCTTGTTTATACATTTACCTATAATTTCACATCGGATTTGAATGACGGATTAATTTTCAAGCATCAAAACAATCATTTACCTTTATGCATCATATTGTAATTAAATATGAGTAGCTCCCAGAAATCGTGGTGTTGGAATGTTCACTTTTCGTGCAGAAATGTGATATGGAGATGATGTTGAGGGAATTCCGTTTAATACGAGAAAAAATGTGAAAGCTGAAAGTGACCTGACTGAATGGAAAGGAAAATCTGTGGTGGACAAACGACGCTTCTTCTTTTGGAGGATTGCTGACCTTGAGTGAGTGATACCATGTCCATTGGAAGCGCGATTAATCTAAGTCAATTAAAGACCTGGCGCCGGAGACGGTCGCGTCGCCATGTGCATCTGTCGTGGAGAGAAATGTTGAAGGCGAATGTGAAAGAGGGAAAGAGAGAGGGGAACTACCGTCAGTCCTCCACCTCCTCCTGCCGTTCCCCGCCTGCCCAGTTCAAGCCCGCGCTGTGTGGTCCGCCGCGCCGGCGAGGTCGCTACTGCTACCCGAAAGACAAGTTACCTCCAGACAAGTGAAACTCACATGTGCCGCAGACTGCACGGCGCGGCGCGGCGCTGCGAGAAGCGACAAGACTTGTTTGGGAGTTTTTCGTTTCCTCTCCTCTCGTTTTCTCGTCCGTCATATCAAACCTCTGTACAATTGTATTGAAAGTGAGTCGAGATCCACAGCTTTATTAAAATACTATGGTCCATTGCTAATAAATTTCTTGATTGATATTAGTTTTAATTTCTTTTCTCCTGTGACATAGGTAGAAAACTTACTAAATTGTCGACGTTCTGTGTATAATTCAGTAACACTCTTTTCAAGTTCGTGCATTTATTTTCAATAGTAAATATATGATTAATCAAATTAATTGATCGGTGATCGCAAATATTGATGCCCAAAATTGTTTAAAGGTATAGGAATCACGTTTCTAAACACCAAATAACAAATTTTATGCTCAGATTTTGACGGTTAGATTTAACACATCGACACTTTCAAATATTCCATAAATCAACGACCTTCTGAATAAAACATGGCAGCTTTAATTTTTTTTCTGCTTCACTTTTGGAAATGATTGAAATAGTTGACGTTTTGATTGTTGAAATTAGTATTATTCATTTAATGCAAGTGTTGTCCCCGAATACTACAATTGAAATGTTAGGGATTTTTTTTTGTCTCCAGGATAGTCTTCGAAACCGTAGGTGGCTCGTGCGCCTTAATTCCTAAATTCGAATCGTTGTCTGATTCTGTTTCGATTCAGAATTCATTTAAAAGGTTTCAAATTTCATTTCCTCGCTATCAGTCTTGAAGAATTTGATACGTGAAACTCATGGTATGTCTTCTACCCCCTCCCCCTGCATTGGCTGAAGTATTCAATAACGTAATCGATAGTCAAGATAAATGATAAATGTGTAGTTTGTTATAAAGGAGCAGAATAAAGGTCGTTTCAAGATAGGCTACAAGATTCTAATTGAAATGGATACAGTATGCGTTCTATAATCAGACATTCTACAGTTAATCTTCTGTAATCCGGCACCGACTTTTGAATCTTCTTCTTTTTAACCCCACAGTAGCAAGAAAGACGAAGTATTGTCATGTAGACGTATAAAAATTAATGTTTATGAAAGTTTGAATTTTTACTAAGTCATTTACATGCGGTATTTTTATTAAAACTTGACGATTGAAAGTCCGTCCAATGCATGGTGCCGGATTAAAGAGAGTTTACTGTACTTAGGTACTTTTATCTTTGTAACCCTTGGGTATGGTTGCTACTAACATGAAAATTACTAAAATTTTCAATTCTTGAAGAATATCTGCGAATAAAATATTTTATTAAATTTCTTGTGAAAATAATTTTTTACTTTTTCGAAACGATTCTCTCTAATTTTAGTGACGAAGTTAATATAAAATACGAGAAATAGATATTTTTTGCTCAACGGAAACATAGCGTAAACCCTTCTGAATCGGAGAAATACTTAGAACCGTGATATCAAATTGTTGGTGTATAATATTATTACTCCGTGACCTTGGTTATCAGGAATAACACTGGATAGACGCACCAAGGTCAAAGCGCCTGATTTCTGTGTAGTGCAGCGGAGGAGCGCCTGCGACATAAACCCTCCTTCAGTAGCATCGTTGCAACAGCCAGTGCAACATTCCATGAATGAACTGCCGTCTCTATTTTGGTCCGCGAGGGGTGTGCGTGGCGTTGCGATGTCTTTGTGCGATCCGCGTCAGGGACCTTCCACCCCGCAGTCGCCTTGCACTGTTCTACTTCATTCTTGAATAGAAAGGAATGAGAATATTAATTATATTTTACGGAGCTTTGGACTTTAAATGCATTCTACTTCCGGGTTGATGAAGGTTCAATGAAATTATCGCATGCCTGAACTCTGTAGAATGCGGTTAAATTTACTTGCGCCATTAGTACAACACATAATTCAGTGTACTCTTAGTGGTTTCCGCCACTCCAAAAAAAAGTTGAGAAACAAACAAACAAAAATAGAATTCGTAAAATAAAAAGTTGTACGCGAAAAATGTCAGCGAAACCACCAATGATAACTCTATAATATACTTACAACGCGTTCGGTCTTCTCTTCGAAATTCTACTTGGGTTTTACTATATCCGGTTATATATTTATAATCACTTTTTATATCTAAACATCCTAAATATTAATTTCTAATTTTCAATTCCACACCTGTTTTCAACAGATTTTCACCATGTTCTTAAACGCCATATTAATATTGTGTATTTGAATTGTGGATCATTAACATTTTACGTTGCGCAATTTTTATTTCTTTAAATCTTCCTTCTACCCTTTTGTTATACTTTGTCACCAAATCTTGAACCCTACCTTTCCAGTTTGACGTCACGAATTTCATAGATTATTGGAGGAACCTAGAAGAACATTTCATGCAATTTTCTCTATCTATTAAATTCAATAGTAAATTTATACAATATATAGCAATATCCATTATATAGTTCATGTTCCATTACTCCACAATTTTCGACCGCCGTAGACTGCGTGACATGAGAATGACCCCTTATCCCGTGTCTAATTCAATTGTTTTGGACGATAAAATGAATAAATTGTTTATAATAATATCTTCAGTTTTGGCTTTCAATCTCAATACGAGCCTATGTTGAGTACATCTAGTGTTCGAAAAGGAGGAGCCGCTCCCACAAGCCAGTGCGGCAGTGGAACTCTCAGGAGCTCTCGTTCTCTGCAACCCTGGTTTTCGATGAAGCAAAGTTTGGTATTTTTTTATTGATATAAAATTATTGTAAAGGGAAAACAGAGCCATAGTAATTATTTTCTTCAAACTAATCATGGTAAAAGCTTTTTACCCCCACAAACACCGGTAAACGACGTTGGTGGCGCGCACAGAGTAATATATTTTTAGAGGCTGACAGTGCTGTGCTTGTTTTCTTTCCGTAGCGAGCTACTGGCACCGCGCTACCATTGCGGTTGACTATACCTTAGTGCGCTGCCGGACGTCACACCTCCAACACTTTCTCCACGCGACGCTGATTCATGCGTTCGCTTGGGATGTCTGGACGAACTTGTTTACTTTCGTTTCATCTTCGACTAAATAGACAATAATTTAGCGTACCATTGTATAAAAGTTAAATTTGAATTTTCGAGAGGAATGAACTAAAAAACTTAAGGAACCGGAAACAAACATTACAGAAGGTTGGAGGTACAATTTTTTTGTAAAGTAGTGTAATAAAAGTGATATTTAATTGTGATAAAATTTTGGTTAACCCTAACTATGGGTGGTTTTCTCCGATAATCGCTAATAGCGGCGAAAATGCGAATTACTAGCTCTCACCGATATTGAAGATCTCCTGGAGATCGGTTGGACCTGACCTGTAACCAGTGCAAAGGCGAAATGAATAGATATTCCGGGTAAATGAATAGATATTTTATGAACTACTATTGCACAGATGCCAAGTGTACTTTTTTAAAATATAGTTTGTACATACTTTAAAAATTACGATGAATGTAATATATCAAATGGACTTTTTCGTAACTGAGCAATCTAAGAGGAACTCGAAAGACTAACACGAATCCTGGGATACGTCTGTTCACTACTTTTGATAGTATTATTTTATAAAATATTTGTGCCTTACGTGGCCATGTCGTTCTCGGATTAATTCGACAGGACAGGACAGATAAGTGCTCGGCAGCTTGTTACTTCTGTTGCGTGTTATATAAAACTAAATTGCGTCGGAAGTACGTGACCCAATTGAGATTACGGAAATATGATTTACGGGTGAACAGAAATGTTTTTTGGTAAATGACGTTTAACGAGCATGTTTTTCTGTAAGTGTTCAGATGCATTTGAATGATAAAAGCAGCACAAAAGCTTCATATATTTTAAGGATATGGCTATTAATAATACTGCGTGTTTGAAACTATTTTCATTATAAGTATTCCTTTCTTATTCTAATAAATGAATGATTTAATTCGCCACGAAAAGGTGTTCGGAATAATTCATTTTTTCTAGCACTTAACCACTTTTCCTTAATCTAGAGATGTATCTTTCTGCTCGGAGTTTTTAACATGCGCGTGTGCTTAGCTTATATTAAAGATACCTCGTAAAAACAGTTATGGTCGAAAAGAAAGAGGAAAAATATCTCTAAAATCACAGAACGAATAATACGGGAACATGATCTGAAAGTGTTTGGAAAAATTATATGCTACAGAGACAGGAAAAATTATTTATGGCAGGGAAAACTTTCGTAATCTGTTTAACAGGTGATTTTCAATCACATTTTGTCCAATTGGGTCTTCCTTGAATGATTAACTGCATTTTTTTTATAATAATGTTATACTTAATTTATCTTTCGTGTTATATGCGATCTGCATGCGATCATTGAAATGTCAATGGTCACTTAGGAGAATGGTACGAATTTAACACAAATCGAATTATAATAGTCTCTAAGTACAAATTAAACTGAAATGTATATAGTTAAAGTTTACCATTTCGATTCTTCTATAATCCAGGATATAAAAAGGAAGGCTTGAAATAAGTTAACATATGGAAATTCACAAAATATTATTTCTAAACCGTTTTGGGACATTGATTTTGGCAATGATGGAGATAGCGGAAAATATATTTATTATTTAATAAAATAGGAGTACGGCATCAACTTATTTTACCGAAAACCTATTATTAAAGAAATCCTATTATTAGTCATTCCTTTTCCAGCTTAAAATAAAATATTTGATTGAATAGTTACCTCACTTATCACGTATCAGTTCTGAATTATCGATTTCAAGTAATACTCTTCGGAATTTGAAATAAATTTTTAAATTGTATTTAATTTATTAATTAAATTTCGTAACTTATTCTTGAGAAAATTTCAGCACTTAATAATTGGACCTGCTTTGGAGTTTGTAGGATTCTCTACTACTGTGTTATCCGAATCCACAAGCTATCGCTAGACCACTCGAGCGTGGTGAATGCAATGTAATCATATTCATTCACTACTATTCGCAGACGATTTCTCTTTACGTCCGCTGTTTGCGTAGTCACTTGACATCGCTATTCCGCGACTCCATTCATTACTCCGACGGTGTTTGTGTTCCAAAGTGCATAAAGGCCACACGTTTCTGTATTGACTTACTATTATATTTTCGTTTAGAGGCCGCACTCTTCACCATTGTTAAAATGATGACTATGACACAAGTTATATTTTTGTAAACGTATGACACAATGCGATACACATCCTTTGAGTTTCGCATAAACTGCGTTTTGGGTTCACGCGCAACTAGGGACAATGATTGTTTTTGTCTATTCATGTGATTCTTATAACAGTGCATAGATTTTTTCTTCAAGGTTTTGTCGAAAGTGTTTTACGAAATGTGAATAGTTATGAAACTAGAGTGGTAATTAAGTACTTTACATAAAGGATTTTTCTTCGCTTAAATAAGTTGTAATGTTTTGTCCCAATAAGTAGTTAAAAATTGCGTATGATGGAGCGGAGGACTAAAAAGCAAACATGAAAGCAAGGTATCAATTTCGATCAAAGTGCCTAAAGAGAAACGGGAGAAAAGTCCCAGTGGGGTGGGGCTTCAGAGATAACTTGCAATCTGGTACAATCGAACGCAATTATTTTTAGTAAGAAAGATTTGAGTTGTATGTCGAAGAGCTGTACCTCAAAGTTACGTACGCAAGTAACTGTAATAATTCTGACCAAAGAGTACGCATTTCTTTGTTTTGTTTTACTTTCTTATTTCTTTTTTTAATATTCAGATTTTGAATTTGGATAATTCGGCTACGGATAATTCTATTGTGTGTAACAAAGTGATAAGAATTAACTGGTGATGAATTTGCAAGCAAATTGATCATGGACATCCTAAATAAGTAAATGGTGCTACGTATTCCAAATTCTAAACATTGCGATATATCTTTGCAATGATCTATGGGACTAATTTCTTCTTCTTCTTCTTCTTTTTTCTCGGATAAGTTCGAGAAAGAGGAGGTGTTTCAGTGTTAGTTTCCCCATTAATTTGGGGAAAATGTGAAACAGTATAAAACGTGAATTATTATTTATATAGAAAATTTTATCCTGATATGAAACACACACGTTCCGTTTCCTCCGCGAGATCAACAATTGTGAGCGCAGCGGTGGCTGCAGCAGCTGGGTGTGTGGGCGTCGGATTGTTGTTCTCCGCCGAGGGCTGTCCTCCTCTGTTCCTCGCGCGCCGTAAAAGGTGACGCACCAGGCGCCGCCGCCGCCGCTCCCCTTTCCCCCCACTGCAGTGCCACCCTCTTCCCATTCCCCCCCCCCCC
>NNCF01129218.1:327528-365907 GCA_002313205.1 Laupala kohalensis
ACACGCGGAGGACAAGAAACTAATTTACTCACCGGAAGCAAGCGAGCATCCCGTAAATTCCGATCAAGAACCATAAGGCAGGGGTAGATTTAACGTTTCAACACACTCCTAAGATACGAATGAAAATAGTTCAGTACATGTTACAATATTAGTAGAATACCAACAAATTTGTATTTTATAAAACACAAGTTATTTCAGAAGTACGCATTATCTTCATACTATATTATTATTCGGAAAATATTGTTTATAAATCGTCAGTATTAAAATAACACTAAATTTGAGATTAATTTTTTCATTAAATACCGCCCCTAGACAGATCCTAGAAAACCTGTTTAAAAATTCGCCTCTACCCGATGAAAATCAGAGTAAAACCCGGACCAGGATGATCCGTCGAAAAAAAAAAAAAATAGCTGCACGTATGAGTAAAGTATGTGTACAATAATCGATCTAAACATAATAGATACTTTTCTTCGATAAATTGGATATACTATAAATACCAGAAAATATTACCCTAAGTGGTGCATTTCCACCAGAAGCTAATAATATTATCTAATACTATCAATAGATCTAAAAGGCTTAAATACGTCAATCTGCCACTAGAGAACTCTATTCTCACCCAGACATTTCATGATGATAAAATATACATAATTACTTATTCATTACATGGAAAATCGTCACATAAATTTTGAATGTCAATTTTCTAATTTTAATGTAACATTCTTTAATTTGTATCAAATTCTTTGATTTGCACACAATAATTCAATAATAATTTATTTTTGCCGGGAGTGTATTCCCTCGAGTCAACATGAGAAGCCCCCGTAGCCACTAGCTCAAGCATCATTCTCTCTTCAGACTTTGTCAACATCGGGTCGTAACTGTGCCCGTCATGAACATTTTGTGAAGCGTGGTGTGCGTGATGTAAAACTATACATTTCCTTCTACCATGTGATGCGACCATCTGGAACTGTCGTGGATGTGGTTTTATTGTGATCATGGAAACAGTGTGATCATGTAAACTTTAAATATTATTGATGGATCCACACAACGTCGATGCCTCCTGCATCTTCCAACCGCTTGAGACGCTGTTCGCCAACTGAGCATCGGCAAATCCTAAATGAACGTGACTATGAACTCACATACCTATCACTGGCCAGTGAAAATCTAACATACAGTATGATCTTTCATGATCAATTTAACCTGCCTTCATTGACGAATTCAATAACATTTAACTGAACATTGTTGTACATTATCATGCCTCTTTTATCTTTAAATTAATGACATGTGTATAGCTGTAAATTTTAGTATTAGACATTTTACGTGTATGTCCATTGATTTTTGTGTGTGTTTAGGTTAGATTTTTGGTGAGATTACAAGGGAACGTGTTTTGTGTCATTTCTTTGTAAAGCAAACAATAAATCAACGGACATACAAATATTGTTTTGATATAAAATCATGATAATCCAGGTGGTCCTCCAATTTCAAAAATCTTTTAATTTTTAAAATCAAGATACCATCCACTCCCATAGTTTCCAGAGTGTTTTTGGGGTACGGCTCATGCTCCACTTACGATACACATTCCTATTATAGTCGAATGATTCTCGGATTCTCCAGAATGATTGATGCAAGACGCACGCGGCCTGACGGTCGCCTGTGCGCTCGATGTGACCCTGGCCTTAGCCTTGACTCTGACGTATGAAGCGCGTTGCGACATACCGCCACTAGCGCCAGCATCGCCAACTTAGGTTCAGGCAACAACAGTTCTATACTCCTCATAAACGTGTGTGTCAAACTACTGAACACGTCCTAATACCTGCCGCTACCTATAGGGGATTTACCCTTTTTCTCTGTTCCTATCGACTTGGTTAGGATTCTATATTGCACAGTTTTCCAGAAGATTGATATAATTCTAAGTCTTCTCGGTAGCAAATTGCGCCAGAACTACTACAAAAGAGATGAATATCCGAATAAAACTGGAAAGACCAACAGATGTCACTGAGGAAAGGAAGGTGTTTTAATTCATTCTTATCAATGATATTAATAAATATATGAGAAATATCTTTTGTTTATTTGCACATTAAATTTCTTGGCAAACATAAGAAAAAAATCTCTTGGTCTCTATAGACCGCGCGTGTTTGTTTGTTTCCTTCCTCTGTACTTAATCTTCGTTCTTTTCTTCGCAACTAAACGCTAATTGATAAATCACTTCTTGTGGACATCGCATCTTAAGATAAACAATCATCACGTTAATTAGGCCAACTGGAGGATTACGGAATTTGTGTTTCACCGCGAAGGATAAAACTATCTTGCGTCGTAAATCTTGCAACGTTTTGTGTCTTGTTTTCTGATAGTGTTTTTTCTTCTGTACGTAAACTTCCTGCTTTGTCTTGCTTCCACGTGAGCTCAACGATTCCTTTCTAGACGATGACCTAGTTATTTGATACTTCCTTTGCGGTCATTCGCCGATTACGTCGAGGGGAGTAGTGGGATTCGCGAATTGTGAAGAGTGACGTGAATATTGCCGGAGACGAGGGACTTATATCTTAAGCATTACGTCATCTAAACCATATTCCCTTTATTGACTATACACTTCATACCATTGAATTTTCTTTATGCGTATTTAGGTATATTTTTCTTTGTGAATTTAGAGCGTGTTACATCTTTTATAATAGAAAAGCTTAAATCAACCAACATAACTATTGTTCCTCCCTACCTCTTAACACAATTTCACTTAATTTTTTAAACTGGTGTCTCCACGGAAACTGCCTTCATTCCCACCCACGTAACCTTGGCGACGTCTATCTATAGAAATAAATATTAAATGTTGTTCGTGGGTAACTAGGCTTGTCCGATTTGGCTATTTTTTAAATGTTCGTAATAGTCAGAATAAGGTTTTTAGGGAAAGAGAAATTGGAAAAGTTGCCCGGAAAATGGTGTTTTTTCTATAAACGAAATGGTGGTGTCACAGCAAACCAGTCGAAACAAAGCATTTCTTTGTTCTGATTGTTTACTTGAACATTGATCTTGCAATCGAAATGTAAATAAAACACCTTGAGATTCATTGTGATTTCAAAGTTAATGGATGAAAATAAATCATTTGGTTGACACGAAATTCTGACTTAATTCAATTGTTTCTTAAATTTTGGAACAAAACCGCATGGTTCCAAGTCGATCACATTCCAGGCACATCACACATTTCCAGCATTTTAGCGGTGCACTGCGGATAGAATTCATCTAGCATGTAAAACTTTCCATTGCCTTTCTTCTGAATGTACTCCTCAAATTGAATTCCCATCGCCACAATCATTAAATACAATGATAACTCAGAAATACGTTTTTTTCTCATTTTACTTTGTTTACGCATTTAAAATAGCTTTAAACAAATTCCCAAAATTATCACGGACAAATTAATTGAAATTTGGACAGGACGTCTGTCGGGTCAGCTAGTACGCAATAAATTTCTATTTCCCGCATGCGCTTTCATGAAAAATACATCAATTTCCGTTCGTGAGTGGAGGGTAAGATTTTAACACAACATACTTGATTGTCCAGACCAGCGTTGTCCTACCGGTAGCCCAAGGGCTCTATGCGGACCGCCCGCAAGTTATAACATATTCTTTATCACAAGTTGGGGACACAACACTGCGTCATAACTATATGTCCCAATAAATATTTGACGTGGTATGTTCGGCGAGAGAAAATAGAAAAAGATGCTCGGAATTACTCCGTCGTACATTACGATATGAAAATTTTATAATACTAAATATTACAAATATTTAATAAAAAAATAAAAGAGTATACTATTTAATATTTCCATCTTAAAATACATTTGTTGGTGAAAATCAAAGTATCGCTTTGCTAATAAATTAATATAACCCGTTTTATTCGTCGGGTAATATTTTGCCAAATTCCATTCCGTGTGGACACGACCGATTGTAAGTGTATAGGAAATGGCCCGCGTGCTGATATAATTAGAACAACGCTGGACAAACAGTTTACGACACCTTCACAAATTAGATGAAGGACAGATTTTGCTTATCGGGTAAACTTTAAATATCCACACATCCCAGCAAATCATTGTTTTATATTTATTACTAAATTATCATCGTATGTGCGAACTAATGTTTTAGAATAAATTTCAAAGATTTGCTGTATTCAGATGTTTTCATTTGTTTCTTACGGTAATCACTTGTAATGCGGTAATTACTGAATTTTGTGGTGGTATGAGTTTCTCCTATAAACCGTAAAATGTGTTGTAGAATACTTTTGAGGGACACAGAGAAGAAAAAAACCGGATTGTGTAAAATTGTGTGGTGTTTTAACTCAATGTTCATACAGTGAATGCGACAATAGGAATGATAATAAACATAGCCGTGTTGAGTTTATTTACCTCATTGTCTCACAAACAAAAGGTAAAATATTATTCCTTTGAAGATCCTTGAATTTGGTTATGTCATAAGGGGAGGAAGAGATATTGTAAGGGGTACAAGAGCAAATGTATGTCAGGAGTTAAAAAATTACGGGACATAATATGTAAAAGTTTCCTTTCTGAAAGCATTTTTCTTTGGCAAAGTTCATTCCGATGAAGATGAATCGTGAGAACCGTTACAAGAAGATAATGCTAGTCTTCTGTTTCTCAGGGGAAGAAAGTGATGAAGCGAAATATTTGTACGTTGCGTCGATGTTGGACAAGGTTGACTCTTGGAAGCACCATTAACGCAATTATAAGTGCAATAAACTAAACTTATGAAATAATGCATTACTTGTTTAAATAGTGTGAAATAGTGTAAATACTGTAAATTGTTAAAAAGAGGTGGGTTTCCAATATTTTATCGGGAGAGGCTTAATATTGCGGAGCAGAAAACATTCCTCATATTATGTATACTCTGTACACTTGCTGTATTCGCTGATATATTTTAGTGAACTTATTTTACACTTACACGCATAATTACCGATTTCTTGAAACATTAGTTCATTAATATTCTGAATACTAATGCTCATTGAAAGTAGAATAGACGTTGATCTTTAATGGCATTTATTTTCTGTAGTTGCTGTATCCTTTGGCTATATGCTTTGACCTGTAGTGTAATATTCCTTGAGTGTATCTCGAAAATAACGTGTACTTGAATGTTTCCTTTTAAAAAAATTAAATATTAGAAACTCATTCTGACGTCAGAAGCATTAGGGATGGGAGATTTGATTGCAATTGAAACGACTACTATTATTTCGTGCATCTAGTATAAAGGACGGGTCGATTATGTTCAGACTATTTCTTGATCCATTTTTTTGCATTAATTTCTGAGGGTAAAAATCATTTGTATTTTCTATTTACATCAGCATAATGTGTGACAAAAATATAGGATACAGTAAACCTATTTATCTTAATATCTCTAATTATACGAATTTTTTTCTAGTAACTGTTGTCAGAATTGTGATTTCATGTAAAACAACTGGATAATATTGCGTTGTTGTGGATCAATTGTGCTTTTGCCATCAAAGTGTTGTAATCTGAACTAGTTAGCTCTAGCTACAGCTCACGACACTGCTCCTCGCCCTGATTCCATTCACTATGAGATGCTCAGTCAACTCAGTCCAGAATCGAAAGAATACCTTCTGATATCTTCAAACTTTCATGGTCCGAGGGCGTATTCCCTAATTCGTGGAAAGAAGCAACGCTAATTCCCCTACTAAAACCCGGAAAACACAAGGCAGCCATCAGTAGTTATCGAAGTATCACCTTGACGAGCGACGTCGGTAAAACCATGGAAAGAATAATAAACNATAACCTGCTGAACCGATCTCAGTGTGGTTTCAGGAAGTTCCATTCCAACCTGGACAACCTCCTCCTCCTCATCCTGGAAACAGCAATTAAAGATGCCTTCGTCCGAAGACAACAGTCGTCGGAATATTCTTTGACATCGAGAAGGCTTATGATACTACATTGTGTCATGGCATTTTATAACAACTACATATCTGGGGTTTTAGAGGACACCTTCCCCAGCTGTTATAGTCCTATTTTGGATCAGCGTTCCTTCTGATACAGAATTGGAAGAGAAACCTCGGATCTTCATCTTCAAGAGATCGGTGTCCCTCAGGGTCCAGTCCTGAGTGTGACCTTCTTTGCTGTGGCCATTAACAGCATGACATCCGCTGTAAAGAATCCTGTCCTACACTCTCTTTTTGTCGATGACTGCCATAACGTCATCGCACAGCGTTGCAGGTGCGGAGAAACAAATCCAACTCGTCCTCAATAGATGGTCAAAGACGACTGGCTTTCGTTTTTCTTCTGAGAAAACACGCTGTGTTCTTTTTAGTAGGAGACGATGCCTCCTGCCGGAACCTCACCTCGCCCTGGGGGATGACGTTCTAAAATTCTATCCTTCTGTAAAATTCTTAGGTCTAATCTTTGATCAGAGACTTAATTGGATTTAACATCTTACAGGCCTAAGAGCGAAAACATTACAGTTTCTGAATCTATTGAAGTGCCTGGGTAGCAGGGAATGGAGCGCTGATCGCTCCTCCTTGCTTCAGTTTTGTCGAGCATTCATAAGATCTAGGCTCGATTATGGCTGTGTTGTGTATAGCTCTGCTCGTGCAAGCTATTTAAAGACGTTGGATAGTGTCCATCATGCAAGAATCACGGTACTAGACAGGGTAACCTACCGCACTAGTCTCATTCAAAGTTTGTAGGCCGAGAGTGGCGAACCATCTCTTTACCTCTGGCGGCAACTACTCATGTTATGACACATTTTCCATGTGCTTACCGTACAATCTGGTACACACCGCAGTATTTCATCCTTCCTCTTTCCGTTTCTACAACAACAGACTGAGAGCAACCATACCATTTGGATATCACTCCAAAACATTTTTAGAAACCTTGAATATACGCACACCTAATGTCTTCAATCATGGCTTCAGTAAGACTCGTCCTTGGGTTTTGCACAAGCCGAAGATTAATTTCGATCTTCTGCATCATGTAAAGAAAACCACTCCAGCCGCGATGCTGAAGGCATATTTCCACCTAATCCTCGACAAACACCGGTCCTATATTCCTGTGTTTACTGACGGGTCGAAGCACGTCGATGGTGTCGGTTGCTCTGTAGTGTTCCCACGTAAGACCTGTGGCTATCGTCTTGGCGACCTGTGCAGCGTTTACACTACTGAGTGTTACGCCATATTGAGAGCACTTCGATCAACAAAATGCTCCCGCGGATCAAATTTCTTGATTTTCTCTGATTTTCTAAGTGCCCTTTAAGCAATTCAGACTATGTATCCAACTGATAAGCTGATCCAGAACATCCAGAATGTACTTTTCTCCCTCTAAAGTGACGGAAAGAACATAATGTTTTGCTGGATTCACGGACACGTGGGAATCAAAGGAAATGAAGCAGACGTTTCCGCGAAGGCGGCATGTCTCAAGAATTGCGTGGATTTCTTCACGATTCGGAAAGGGGATCTCCTAAATTCCATCAAGACGAGGATTCTTGTTACTTGTTACTTGTTGCTTGATGATGAACCCGTTTGTGAGGCGTGTAGATCTTCAATGACTGTGCGTCACCTACTAACTGATTGCAGAAAATACACGAGAATGCGGAGACAAATTGGTCTGGCTGCAGATTTACCAACAATTCTCTGAAATGAAACGGATGATGGTAAACTATTGAATTGTATAAATAGATCGGGGTTTCTCCCACAAGTTCCCGGGAAGGTTTAAATTTGCATTCTTCTTTCCTTTTCCCTTCTTTCGTTTTGTTCTTCCTTTCCGTAGTTTGAAAACAATTATAATTTTCAGAATTTATTTTATTTTCCATACAATAAATTGGGCAACTGTTTCTTTTTCTTTCCTCTTATCTTTGTATTTAGATATTTCTTGAATTCAGGAGTGTTATTTTAGTATGGTAGAGTTGTTCAGCGAGTCCCACACAGGGAGAAGTGACACTACGGCTCTTCCCTATGGTGCGAAACTGCATTTTCTTCTTAACTGCAAGATCTCTAATGACCTTGGCGAGCCCTAAAGTCCCAAGGAAAAAATGCAACACCTTACCGAAACGTACCAGAATAACTACCTTTTCCACATAAAATTTTAGGATGAAATGATAATTTGTAGAATATAAATTTTTCATACACTTCATCAAGTTCCTAAAAACATATAAAAGTATTTTTGTGCAAACTTTATTTTATTTCATTTTAACACGAATAATACTAGACACTAATCAAAAGTTTTAATGCTGAATTAAATTTAATCTGATACACTAATTCATTAATTGATAATTAATCATTATAATCGAAGGACAATATTCGTTTATTGCAGTTAATTTATTACAAATTTTTCGAAACATATTTAATATTCGCCTACCATAGTCCGGTGGGACAGGCAGCACGGCTGCTCTAGAGTCTAGTGCCCCAGTCCTCCGACAGGGGCAGCGGCGCTCATCTCTTCTCGTTCTTGCGGTACCTGACTCTTGCACGGCGGCGGCGGCGCAGCAAGAAAGTCGTAGTAAGTGGCATGAAACAGCGTACCGCTCGAGTTTCTTCGCATTCTTGTTCGAAGTCGTGACGTCAACTACTGGTCACAAAATGCGAGAAGGGTTACTAATTCAGTAATATCAGTTATTCACGGTTTCGGTATTCACGTGTATCATCGATTAGATAGCGTTGGCAAATGTTGAAGCATTAGATTGGTAATGGTTCATTTCAGTTCAATGAAATTTATGTACAAAAGCATTCTATAAAATTCTAAACATGATTTGCCTGTCTTAGAGTCAAAATAATGTATGAATGTACAAATTGACTGTTATGATATGACCAGCGGATAATGATAGTCAAATCATTCATGCCTAATTTTCACCTTTGTTTTTATTTATAATACTTTGTGTGCCATTTTAATAAATTGCAACGACAATCTAATTTGTGACCAAAATAAAGTTATTTAGAAAGTATCATATAGCGTGAACTCGCTAGATTACGTTCGTAAGCAGCATTGCCTGCCACTAGCCCGTACACCCACGACTTCCTTCGTGCCGGTTGACAGGAACAAAAACATTTGTTTAGGATTGTCCAGTGACCTCTATAAAATTATTTATAATAATATAGGTATTCGAGTACAGTAAAATATTTTGTGTATTTATAAGATTCAGAAAGTGATTTACATTGTCTTTTGCGAGAAAAGAATTTATTTTTCAAAGTACTTCATCTAAATATTATTAAGTCTTTATATCATTAAAATGGCAGGTAAGGTATGTTTAACAGCCGAAATCGATATCAGAATGTATTACTCAATACATTTATATAATTTTTAGACGTGTAAAAGATTTAATTATCTGTTGACTGAACTACCTTAAACTTTAACGTATTAGATTAAATGTTAACCCCAAAGGAATCATGTAATCTGTCTGGAGTAATTGTGAAAATGCGGAAATAACCGTAGTCAACAAGTTGTCGTTTAGAGCCATCAATTACTTCTTATTTAGGGTCCATAAGTGAAGGTGGTTAGCGCAGCCTTTTAACTACAGGTACCTCGCCACCGGCCGGCAGTGTCACTTCATGTTAGTACCGCGTGACTGTTTAGAGGCCGCGAGAAGGTCGAGGCGTTTGTGCTGCCGATCGGTCGCCGGTTCGTCGGTTCGGACCGCGACTGAGTCACCAGCGATCACTGCTTCCAAGTATAGCCGCTTGGCAGCGCTTGTGTGTCAGTTTCCGAGGAACATCGAATGAGATGGTTGCAGGTTTTTGCTTTTATTGCTGATTATTTCTGTTCTAAAAATGAAATCGGAGGTCAATGCAAACTTATTGGAAGAACACAAGAAAAATTATGGAGATAAGTTAACTTGAATTTTTTTTAAATCTTAATTTTAAGAACAAATATTGAATACGTGAATGACATAATATGACGTTATGATTCTTTTGGACACTCGCAAATTATGGGACTCGGGAAGATAAAGTAAGAGAGTTGGAATTTATTCTTAACTATTGATTTATCATTAATTCCATTCACTCATTCATGAGATCTTGTACCCTGTCTTTGTGGAGGATGCAGTATCCTGGACGCATCCAGGGGTTGATGACTTCCTGCTGATGGGTAGCAGCCCCGCACGCGCGACGACTCCAGTGTTCCGCTGTCCGCCCCCGCATCACGCCATGCCACAACCTGCTAGCTCTCACTCCAACGCACTTCCTCACCAACGAATATTAAAACTCCTGACGAGACTCCTTAACTTCCCATCAGGAACAATCCAGAGGGGGAATTCGATCCCGCCACCGCAAATACATTTTTGTGACTAACTTTAAATTACAAATTTAATCAATTGAAAGTGTAAAGATAAATAACACTAAACTTAATATCAAATATATTTTGGTATCAAGCCTTCCATTTCTCTCAAATTTTGCGTACCACGTTGAGTGTTCATTCTTTCCCCGACCCATAATTTCGCAATTCCCGTAACACTGCCATTTCTTCTTTCGACCCTGTCTCCTGTCCAAATGTCGATGTAATATTTCCCTCTCCCCTTCGGAGAGGTAATTACCATTTGAATTACAGAAAATGTGACAATGACGTGACTTCCATTTAGAATTCGATCTGCGTAGCTGGCTGCATTATTTGATGTCAGGGGTGAGACACTAAAATTACTCCTGCCCTCTATATTTTGAACTGAATTCAAAATATTGGACGTTAATTCTACTCATTATTTTAAACTTTGAAATAGCTGAAAACATATCTGAATTTGTACTCAAACTTTCTGAAAAATATCTTCAACTCTAATATTGTACAGAATTATTTTGATATAACGAAGTCAGTGACGTATTACCAGGGTTTCTAATAGCCTAGAGGTTGGCCAGGTGTAAAAGCACCGGTAACAACATAGTAAATAATAATATACTAATATGAAAATAATAAAATAAATATTCTTAGTTATATTACCAGAGAATATTTTAATATCATCCCTCTTCCGTTTGTTTCTTCGTGAAGATTCGTCGTTGTTCGCGAGAGACAAGAGAAAACAACCGGAAAGGTTGGAAAACGCGGAAAGTGAAAGTAGGCGACTGCGGTGGCGGAGCGGAGCGATTCAGAGCCGTCGCTCCGGGAAAGCAGCGTGGATTTCCGTGACGGGTTTATTCCTCTGTACTGCTGATCCGCATTGGACGATACGTTGTTTCCGCAGAGACGTAATATTTGTAGTATATCACTAGTAATCATTCAATGTAAATAGTTTCACGTTAAATGTGACATAACTATAAGTCCCCCATATAATTGATGCATTAACGCCCTAAAATTACTGAGGAATAAAGTTGAATTCTTTTTGGGAGAGATGATGTGCAAAAATCCGAATATGATATAGAAGAGAGAAATCAGTGATCCGGCGAAGTGGTCTACGAAATTGTGAGACAACCTTCACTCATTATTTCGTAACCAGCGTTTAATACTCTGTATTCAGATTATCCAGATGATTTGAACTTTTCGGAATCCGAATGATCTACAGTCCCATTACTTCGGAATGGACAGCTTCTATTGTAATCTCACTGCGGTTTGCCGCTCATATAGGGAATATTCTATGAAATCTAGCTATTTTCTTTAGTAAGATTTCGTTTCGTCTTGACATTCATCAGATTTCTCGGTCAAATTTCCCAGATTATTTCCTTGTGCCATACTTTTACTTTCGAGTCAGAAATTTCTAGTTCTTTTTCGAGTGATAGTGTACTAGATAGCTTGAAAAGTATTTGGAATTCATATTATTCATGAGAACCTAAAAATTAAAATATTTAAACTATTTTATGATCTATATTGCACCAGTTGGAATTAAATCATTTTTTTTTCACTGTTTCACTGATAAGGAGAACGCGGATGTGTTCTTTCGTATCTTCACGCATCTGCTTTACTCGACGTGCGTAGATTATAGCTTGTGCGTATCTAGGTTACGTAAGTCCTGCAATACGTAGGATGTGAAGTAAGGTATTTTGTTAGCTCTAGATAAGGATATGAAGCCTTGGATGAATAGCGCATAGGAATAAAATGTTAGTGGGAGTATTAATTCATGGAATTATCGCGAGTTTGTTCGCCTAAGCTTTTGTTCCGCATGTTGCAGAGAACACGTAGTTTCAGCGAGTATCAGAGTGTATTTTAAACAGTAATTAAAACTGATTTGTATCTTTAATGAAATTATTCAGGTATAGCATTGTAGTGTGTGTTCGTGCGTAATTTTAAAAGCCCTTCAATTTCACGTTCTTTTTCTCTCTAGAATTTAAGTCTCTAACTTATGTATGCTTTAGTGGAAGTAAAGTAATACAAAACCTTTTCATTGTCCAGGTCTAAAATGGAATATGAACGAACGAGTATTGTGGTATTACCAAAAAAAAAGAAATACTCGCTGTAATTATTATTGTTTCGCAATTCAATTCTTTAAGAAAAATTAGCTCTTTATTTCTACATTTAGTTAGTTTTATTGCTCGTTTCAACAGCTGTGTAATAAAGTTTCTATCCATAAACATTCTTTCTTTGCGACATTTCCTTCTTTATCAGCCTTTTCTAGCATGTGCAATACTAGGTTATCGCAGTTCTGACACACCTCATCCCCAGTAATAAGAAAATAAGTTTTGATATATTACATGTAATTAATACTTTGCTCCACTTGTTTCGCGGGTCGAAACAGTGGGGTAAATTTTTTAATTATTTCTAATTTTTATTTTTTTATTCCCTCTTGTCGACATCATAATATGCCTAGTAATACGTTAGTGTTTTTACACTTAATTAATATTATACATCAATTTCGTTTTTCACTCAGTCATTGTAATCCAAGCAATGCTCGCGGCCATTCACATATTTTAAAATGCAGATAGTATTAGATAGTTTGTTTCTGAGTGTGCTAATGTCTGAATTTTTACATATGTCACATTTACTTCTGTTGTCACTTTTAATTTACAAAATAGAAATGTACAGAAAAACAATTCCACATAATATCATAATTTGATGTATTGAAATAGTCTCAATACTTTTCATGAGCGTGCGTTAATTATTCGTATAGATTTAGATAGTAATTTATTTCTTTTTTGTTATCAAACTTTTCCTTTCCCACTTTCGCTTTCGTCTTCTTTTGTCCCTCCCCTCATAACTCGCCTCAACTATTAAGACCCACGCGTGCTGCGACCTCGTAAATTTAACATTCGTTTCCTCCAAACAGTGAGTTTCCGAAAAAGAAAAGGAAAAACCAATTCCTGGCAGACTGACGCCGCCTGACGGTGCCACAGCTTCAACCAACAGCTTACGGCGCTCATCGGCCGCCTGCCGCCGCCCGCGGGACGCTAGTACACAGTCGGAAAGTGCGTAAAGGTAATAATTATAGCGCGGCATTTTTCCAAAACGTTCCCGTATCGCCGGGAAGAAAAAACGCGGCGCGGGGTCTGAGAGGTGAGGGGGGGATCTGTTTCATTTGGAACACTTAAGAGAGCAGCAGCGACGCAAGGTCGGAATACCGATAATAATAATCGTTCTTCAGTTGTCTTCCGAAGAACCGCTGACGAGGAGAACGTAAAAAGTGACGGGTGTCTGGGACACAATAAGGAGTCCGTATCTGGTAGAGAGGCTTTAATCGAATTCTAATTAGCGCTCGATGACAATACGATGGAAGGAGTGAGCGCTGAGACAATCGGCACGTGGGACGGTCAAGTTCATGAAAAGTTTTCGTATCCATGAACAAAACATTCAACATTGATCGTGAACATATTCGTATCTTTTTTTAAAAAACACCATATAATTGATGCAACTTCACTGAAATATTTATAATGAGGTCTAAGCAACAGAATAGCTGCGTTGTCACATGTCTGCTGACGTCGCTGCTGATCCATTCTCGTCCGTCTAGGAAAATTCGACCTCGTGTTTCACGTGATCCTCACGAGTCTCCTTCATTACATATTTTTCGCTAATAAATAAAAAAAAAAATTTGTCGTGTCACCGGGAAGGAAAATCTGTTGAATGAACTACGAACTATGAATTCCGTAGATTTGCAAGTCATGAACGTTATTACTGTACATTCTCATGAATATTATATTATTTAATGTACTTACACACCCATCAATTCAATAATTTTTACATTGAAAAAAATCGAAGGAAAACAAAATTTTCCAGCATTTCTTGCATAATGGATGAGTACGTCTTACTCGTAAAGCCCCTGTGAATAAGGCCAGGAGGGCAATCGGACTTAATATGATCTGAACTTAATCTTTTGGAGTGGACGAATCCTCAGTCTGTCGCAATTTTTATCTGGTATAATTTATATAACTTTCTTGACGTTTGCTACTTGTGTGAAATCAGTGAATTCTAAAAATTATTATACGAATTGTTTTTGTCTTGGGTTCATTCAATTTCGTATTCCGTAACATGTATGTGACCAAATGGTGTTGGTTTCAGAAAGAATCTCGAGAAAGGTTCAGAGTCTTTGAAATAGAATAGCGTAGCGTGCATGTGTGAATTAGTTTAGAATTGCTTAATGAATAAGCTAATTACCCATTGAGAGGAGAATTGAAGAAATTGTCAATGTGTTTATTGAGTTTTAGTTCCAATGCCAAAGAAAATGATGAGAAAAGTATACGTGTTTAAAACTATGAAGAGAGAATCATATTCCGTTTTTTGGAACCCTTTGATGAAACAGCAAAATCACTCGTCGATAAGAGATGTAGCATAATACACTTCACAATGGCATTCGTAATAAAAGTACATTCAAGATGGAAAGCGAGCGAGATGGAGGATGACGTCATAAGGTGATGGCATCTATCGTGCCTTGTTTGTACGTTCAGTGGACGCGCCCAAGCGACGCCACACCGCGGTTTGGATGGGAAGGAAAGTGGACACTCGAAAGACAATCGCCTCTCTATCTGGATGCGCTCAAGTTTACTTTTGGTCGCAGGAGCGTGCGTTCCTGCGCACTGGTGTGCCACGGGGTCGTATTGGACGAGCTTATGACGGTAGGGTGCGGGACGCCTCGTTTGTATGAGCGTGCTAAGCGCTAGGAAAGTATATAACTACAATTATGAAACATGCTTATTTAAAAAAATAACCATAGCAGTAATTCACGAATTAACTATTAAATACTGCGATATTGAATTATACCGTTTAAATATTTTTAATTTCACATTATCGTATTATGTATATTCTTATTATGTCTATTATGTTTTCCATCTGCCACCGAGCATTGCTCACTTGCAGATTAATAAATTATTATTATAATTGTCTGGAAAAAATTGTCTCTAGTTCTCGAGTTTTGCGACATTAATCGATTATCAACTCTTAGTCGTGCTGAGAGTAAAGACAAATTCGAACTGTTCTTTTTTTTAAAAAATTGTTACATGTATGATAGTGTTTTATAGCTACTCGATTAGAAATTACAAGGGAATTTGTCAAAACACCGTCCCACTAGAAGCTTCATCCATTAGAGCCCGTGAAATTTCCTGATAATTTTATGCAAATATTAGCCCTGCATGGTCCAAATTTTATTATGTAAGTTGATGACAGTATATTCTTTCATTTTGAAAAAAAAATTCAATGCATTCAAAAAGTCACCAAGTTGCTCATTCTTTGAATTACGCTCTTGATTCTTACTCTTAACGGTGGAACACATATTTAGTCATAACAATTAAAAACTAAATTGTTGCACTCGTATTGGTAAAAGCTAGTTCATCTTTAATAATTTGGCAAATCTTCTTAAAATACGCGAAATAAAAATTTCTTCCCAGAGTCAATGGTGAAATTACTAGGTATGTTATTGCAAGTTCCATTACGTCTAGGAAATGAACGTTTATTATAACAAGGAATTTTTTTCAGAGGCATGGAAGAAAATAGTTTCTGTTAATTTCGCATGAATTTATTCTTTTAAAAATCGAGAAAGCTCCGCTCTTATTAGACTTCGTGTAATTGAGGGTAACCGAGGGATTACGTCATTAGCAGTATTTATTTAATCTTATTTGAAATTTTATGTGACAATGTAGAAATTTTTACAAAATAACATGTGGTTACATATACCTTTATGACTAATGCAATGTATGCTTCCAAATGAGTTATGATAGAAGAAGAGCAGAATTGGCGTAATATTCACATAGTTAAGTGAAATATTAACGTAAAATTTTGAATAAAAAATCTTTGGTGCAGTCCTCCATTAGTAAAATTTTGAAATACTAATATAGCCCTAATACAGTAAGATTTGTAATTGAGTTTTAATAATAGAGGGAGACGCATTTTCGGTAATCATATTTTTAAACTGTGGTTCGATAAAGCTTTCTCTTCATTTCGGAGAGAAAATTAGTCCAGAACCTCATATGAACTCAAATTGCCGTTCGAAACACGCAACATATAAGGTGTCTGTCATGGCTGAATGAACTTCAATCCTTTACGCAACACGCTACGTCGATGCGAAGAGGAGAAGCGGCTGCCGGTGTGAAGCATCTCTTAAGATTTCATGATCGATAATTAATGTTACGAGTGCCGCGTCGACCATTAACGCAAGTACCGGAGGGTGTATTACAATTAGTGATGTACCAGTGAGTTGTAGCGGAGATTTCGCAGTCGTACTAATGAGCGTATCAATCAGTATACCCAATGTATTGTGAAAACAGTAAATCGCTTATGTACATGTTATCCTGGATTTCGTTTTAGTGTAAATAAACGTGTTAAACTTAACAATAAACGTGAAGATTGAGCCGTTAAGTGTCACCTGGAAAGCAGTTCATAACTAACCACAATTTCAATTCAATTTGTGTACTAAATCAAAATTATCCCGAGGTAGATGATTTTTGTAAATGGAGAATCTTTATCAATTATTGTTTATTAAATTTTCCCTGGTCATATCGTAATTTCTTGGTGGGGGTGTAATGAATGGGACAGTATTATATATCTCGATACCATGTGCCATTTCTGAATAACCATTAAGTCCAATTTGTGACTGGCCCCCGGAAATCTTGGAGTGACGGGGAGGAGGTGTACGCAGACTTTCTAGAAATGTTTTAAGCTGTCAGCCGCCACCAGAAACTGTGGTAAGAATAAAATTCGTTTGGTCCCCAGATTCTTTGGCGAAGAGTACCCCTTAATTTCCGAGTGTAGTTTTCTCGTTTCGTTGGCGATGGTTCGGTGGAGGCGTCGTCGTAAGAGGAGAGCGGGCGGCGGTGACGTCGCGCGCGTTCCCCGTGACGACGCTGGCGGCGCGGCGCGGCGCCGCGCCGGGTTCAACGGCTGGCTGCAACAGCGGTGTGGCGGCGCTGTGGCAGGCGTAGCGAGTGAGTGAGTACGCAAGACACCGGGACTTACTTGCTCGGCTCTAGATTGCTCTTCCTCTAGATTGCCAATGGTATTGCACTTCAAGATTTACTAGCGAGGCTCAGCCACTCAAAATTTTATTTCTTTTTGAAATCTGGTTGAAAAAATCAGTTTACCTAAAACAACTTTATTTGTGCGTGGTATTACATATTATATTTTGTTTTGTTTGTAATTTGATCGACTTGGTTAGTACGCTTGGGATCTTCACCGCATACAAATTGGGGCTCCGCCCTAGCTAACTCAGGCTGGTGGGAATCAGCTCCAGCCACGTGTTGGTGACTCCAAGGAATAAATATCTGCCATTGTTATTCGCATCGGAAATCTTATTGTGGGGCAAACTTGGTGTCATTTCCTGCTTTTAACGCGGTACAGTATGCTGAATATCGTGTGTGTTCACACGAGTAAAGGGAAGAACTTTTAATTTTAATTTTAGGGTATTAATATACTGTAAAATGATACCAGAAACGCGTAACGCGTTTTATTGCACCGATTATGTAGATTCATACATTTCGTGAACCGGGAGATGCCATATTAGGTTTCCATAATAATAGAAACTATAAATTATAACTAATAGAAATTATACATTTTCTGTAATTATGATGTGTTTGTGTATGATGACTTGGGGTTATGTTTCATTAGATATAAGACACAAAAATACAAATATTTTTTTTGCCAAATTTAGGCAAATATATAAATTATTTTTTTCTCCCGTAGCTCCACAATAGTAAACTCCTCAAAACTTCATGGGATTATTATTTATTAAAACGAATTCGTTAAATTATATTTATAACGTCATGTTTATCTTCTTTTTGTAACCCGAGAAAATATCTTTTGCACCAAAACGCTAGTGAAGCGTTGTGACCATTTGTGATGTAGACATCCAAATCCAGCAGCCAGTATAAAGTGTGAGCGTTTTTTTTCTTTTTTTGGTTTCCCGAACTCAAAGAATTGCTCTCGTGTATCGGAGGCATTTTTAGACGATAATATTAAATTTTCAGAGTTAATTATTTTGCATATGTAAATTTTAAATTGTCCATTCATATTCATTAGCCAGATTCTAGAACTTTTTACTACTTTTTACTTACCCCTATAAAAATGTAAAAGGAGCACAAAATTTAAAAATATGACACGATTTCTACTGATGCAAATTAAGTTCGGTGAAGTGTTTTTCGTACTTCAATTCTTCGTTGCAGAATGTGATCCACAGTCGTTACAATGTTTTACATTTTTAAGTCAACTATGATTTCATCGTAATGGTTGCTAAATTTTATACTGCGCCTTACAGAAATCACACTTCACGAAAGTTGTTTCAATTTATAAGTGTCAAAATTCTTTGACCCCTTTTCAGACTTGGAAATAAAATATTTTTTCTAAATTACCTTATATGATTTTATGAATGTGTTGATAGTTGTGAAGCAAGTAAAATGTTAAATTTTAAGAATGCGTAATGGAGATGCAAAATAATAAAAATGTAAATGCCCTTCTTTCACGCTACACTTATCGCCGGCACTTTAACCATGCAGAGAACGATTATATATTTTACAGTAGCATTCAATATAACTCCTCCGTTCATGCAAAGACGCTCATCCCCTTCGTTTGTCTGGCTCCTATTTTCATATTCATCGATTATCCCTTTTGAAAAAAAGAAACCCCTCGTTCGATTTGTTGTTGCAGAGGGGAGGAGGAGGAGTGGAGGGGGTTCCGAGGCTAGTACTCCGCAGCCCGCCCAGATCGAAATCACTCGTGGAAAAAAGCAAAAACAAAAATAAAACACGAAATACACACGAGAGGAACTGAAGGAAAAATAAAGAAAAATAGAAACCCAGGGGGGGGGGGAGGCTCGCGGGGGCCAGGGCTTCCTCACGCGACTTTCTCCACCTCCACCTCNACCCAAGCAGGACCTTCACCAATGGCTCACGGTAGTTGATGTCTGTCTGTCAATCTGTTCAACAGCACCTCTTCATCTGGGATTCTCTTGAGTTCAGTGTTTGCCTTCAGAAAATTTTCGCAACTGGTAGAGGGATACAGATGCGATATTTTTTTTCAAAGAAGAAGATGCAACCCTATTCTTTTGAGTGTATGGGGGAGGGGGGAGGAAGATAATTCCGAAATTCGGTGGATGAGACCGGGAAACACCGCAAACTGAAGTTTCAGATATACCAGATTTCTAGTATACTTTTTATATTAACGGTTAACACTTAATTGCTTTTAAATTTATAAAGAAATTGCACTAGTATACCTGTTTTCATAAAAAACCTAAGTGTTTTAATATCTTTTTCATTTGAGAACAATGGGTTTAAGAAATTGTATGCCCATACTTCTTTCGTCATTCAAATCTTGTTTAACAAGTTAACAATTGGCAAGATAGAATGTGCAAGGTTTGATGTAATATGTATTATACTAATTTTCTTCTACCTGTATGGAATACTCCTGTTTTTTTCTGATTTATGTCAGAAAATATTCTATGGGAATCGATGTCCAACCCCCGAAAAAGGAAT
Organism: Laupala kohalensis; assembly: GCA_002313205.1. Taxonomy (NCBI): domain Eukaryota; kingdom Metazoa; phylum Arthropoda; class Insecta; order Orthoptera; family Trigonidiidae; genus Laupala; species Laupala kohalensis. The sequence continues at coordinate 347,317 of NNCF01129218.1, forward strand.
TATAGATTGACGCGATAAGCCTCCTCAACTTGTGATCCATCATCCATCCCTTGCCGACACCTCTCCATCGCCGCTTTTCTCTTCGTGCGTAGAGGGTGAGCAACGTGTAAGGAGTGCGTGAGTGCAGGCGCGTGATGTTGCGTGCACGCACGCACGCACGCGCTCCACTGGCCCTGTAGCAACAGCAGGAGCAGCGGTAGCTCGCTTAGACTCTGCGTTGAATGGTGGGTCCGTCGTCATAGAAGCCGATCAACGGACAACTTTGGAAGCTGCCTCTCTACCTGAACAGTAGTTAACTTCTGTCACATTAATTTCCTTCCGCTTTTCCTCTCGAGGATGCGCCCCATATATTTGCATAATTGGGTCAGGAAAAACAATATAATAAATAAAAAGTTACATTTTGAAAATTTGTTTACCAGTTCGAAATTGGCTACAAAGCTACAGGAACGAAAAGGGTTTTACTCATCCTAGAACAAATTTATTTTAGGGAAAATACGAAGAAAATCCCCAATTTTCTGAGAAAGTATAATAAGAAAAAATAGTAGAAGCGATTCTTGGTTGTCCGGTTGCAACCGCGTCGTTCAATAGAAACTTGACATTTCGATTGCCATTCTGCGGAATCCTACGTGCAAGGTTAAAACTGGACTTAAATATATCAGTAATTGAGTAATAGAGCTCATAACATAAATTTTAGACTTTCTTTCAGACAAGAATTGATGGTGATACGTGAACGTAGTGACGGAGTTAACAACGAACATGATCTTTGGTGATCATTTTCAAACGTTTTCACGTGTCGTTTTGAAAGACAAGTCTCGTTCGTGAAAATTAGATTGAACAAGTCGTTGTCAGCGTCTAGAATACCTTATGGAGTTTTATTTTCCCTTGGGCTTCAACATTTCGAAGGTAGTAATGGTTGTGTTCAATTTCGAAAACATTGCAAAAATGAATTTAAAAATTTTTCGAATTGGGACTCAATTTATAGATACCCAGGCCAGTGCACTAGTGATCACGGGATCTTATAAGGTAGAGTAACGTATCGCTAATAAATCTTATAATTCGTACAAACTCACTGTTATTAGCGAAATTCGAAAGTTAATTGATACTCTCATATCTATAGTTTTGAATTCTGCTACAAAATTTATATTATACTTTTAGTAAACTCGTTAGAAAATTTTAAATAGAATGTTGTATGGTCTAACACAAATCCCTCATGTGCGTGTTTTCTATTTGAAAAAAAAGTACTATATCGATCTTACTCTGAAATGAGATAACATTAGATCGCTTTTGTGTCCTAAAATAATTTATTACGTGACCATCAAAACAATCCTAGTCGTTTTCGAGGAAGAATTCCAGAAAAATACAATCATTGCTCGCACATATTATGGTATAATTGGAAAGTTGTGTGGTGTAGTCCTCGGATGGTAGCAAGATGAGGCAGAGACGTAGGAAGGAAGAAGGGTTGGAGACGAGTCTTGACGGAGACAGCTGCTACTCGCCGCCGCCGATCACTGCCCCCTCCCCTCCCCCTTCGCCGAACCCATCACCCGTGCCACTGTTCTTCTTCTCTACCGCTGCCACCACTGTAATGAGGATAATAGTGGGGCCTTAGGCGCAGGTGGCGCTCGCGCGGCGTAGGGCTGGGCATCGCCTGAGGCATCGCCCGGGCCTCGCGAGCTCTTTCCAATATGCGTGTTTCAGAACATCATCCTTGAGGTTTTCCGCGAGAGAGCTCAGGTAACAAAAGCCGCTGGAACGCGTGCTGGCTGCATCGGAGCAGGCGACTTTTATGGATGCTCCTCAACTTTTTACTAGAATATTGGAACTATACAAAACAGTAGCTCAGAATCTGCATCGCTTCTCGCGTGAATTTTACGATTTCGTGCGCAAATATTCATCCTTGAATCGACGTTGATTCGTAATAAAATAACACAATTCATAAAACCGTGGTCTGCCAATCTTTTTCTATAAATACTTCTGTTTGTGACGACGATACCTAGATTTAACGTACTACTTGTCCTTTTCTGCGGCTAATTCTTCATAAAAGACGAGCGAGTATAATGTTTCTGTTATTCCTTACCAATACAGGAGATTTTGCGGTAAGTGAAGTCGTAGAAAGGGAACTCGATTTTAATCGCGTCATGTGCATTGAAAGGAAACTTAAAACGTTAAAGCTAGGATTCATTTTGATACAGTAGTTTGGAGGGGGAAGAGAAACCTTTTACCATTGTACTATAAATCTCTATAGGGCATTTGTAGATTATTATAAAATGTGGCGGCATTAAGTTTATTTCCTCTGCATCTTAGAAGCCAAGATTGACGAATTTTTCTCGAGAAAATAAATGAGCGAAGAAATGGCGGACATTTAGCAAACTTTCATTCCTGTTTATGATCTCGATTCTGGAAACTAAATATTTAAAAACGTGAAAATTTAGTGTCACTTGCAGCAACACGACACACCCGCAAAATAATTTTTGTTTTCCTTTTCAGGTAAATTACATAAATGGCTCATATTCCTACAAACAGTGTTTTATGTGTGGGCTCCTTGAAGGTTTTTGTAATGTTCGTCGACCTCTTCTGATCTCCAAATGGCGTATTCACATTTTAAATAACGTTATCAGATTACTTTTTATGTTTGTAAACAATGTGTTGTATATGTTATTGCTAGTTTATGTTCGATGAATTTAAATCGTTTTCTTTCTTTCTTATTTGTATACTTGTGATGTCTTGTCATTCACAACGATTAAGATACATGTTATAATGTATTAGTACATAATGTACAGATACGAGTATGTCACTGTCTCTTCAAAATTCCTGAGTAAGATCTGTGAATAAATTAATCCCAGCAGATATCTGTATAGATGTTCCATTCTCATTAATGTGGAATAGTTCTTTTGTTCTTTCATTGCCATCAGTTATGACCATCTTAAAAAAGAACGAATGCTCAAATATTTTGTGTTCAAATTTGTGATTAACCTTATCGAAACACGTGCCACTTATTGTGAGTCCCTCTTGTCCTAGTATAAGAGTTTGTGGGTAGAAACTCTCCGTCCGATGATTCTTAATTACTCGAGGTTTGTAGAAGAAGCAAGCAACAAATTTCATTAAATTTGTTAATTGAATTCCTATTTTACCCCCCCCCCCCAATTTGCTTTGATCTGGGTTTTCATCACTGTCTCAGAGACGACTCAATGCTTCTCCTCGCACCGTTCGTTCGTTCGATGTTGGTGTACCAAGTACGTTACGCGCGTAATTGTCTGGTGTGCGGAGAGCGGTGGAGGGATGGTGGGAGGAACGAATCGCGCGTGTTTCTGTTGCGAACACAACATTCTCCAGTCTTTTTCCCCTCCCCCCCTCTCTCTCCACCTCTTTAACTTTTCTCTCCTCCCCTCCCCGCAGCTACTTCTCCACGGTGAGAACCTCCTCGTGAAGGGGTGACCCACTCGTTATTCGACCAATGTGCGATCGCTGTTGGATTCCTGTGTTTGTTAGCACTTGCACTTGGTGCACGTGAAGTGTGCGGTGCTGAGCGGGGTAACGCTTTATATATCAGACTAATGTAAGAATCTGTTATTACAATAATTACGAATACGAGTAATTAAAATCAATTACCATTGTGATTTATTGCTCTGAGTGTACTCGTGAGAGCACTCACAAAAGACGTGTGTCGCGAGTTGTCTTAAAAGTACAAGATGACTTGCAAGTCTTATAAGTTGACTTGTGATGAAACTCGTGCAAATAAGTGATAAGGATGCTCGTAACTTTCTGAAAATGATTGTCCAAAGTTAGTTTTTATCACATAACTGTTCAAAGATTAAATTTCCGATTATATAATTTCCTTTCATCGAATGCTGAAAAGTCCTAAATATACTGAATACGAGAAAATAAATATTTTGTATTTGTTCTTAATTTTGTTATTGAGCACTGACATTTTCTTGAGCGCCAAATTCGACTTGTGCTTCCACTTTGGACACCCCGTGTGCCACCTCCATCCACCGCCGCCGCCTCGGATGACATTCAACATTCGGCAACGGCGGGGGCTTCCTCGCGTTAATTAGCGGCCGCCCGCCGCCCGCGCGCGCGTCCGAGCGTTCACCTTGCTTCCACCGCCGCCGCTTGCGCCGTTCCATGCCCGTGGTGTTACGCCGCGTCGCGCCGCCTCGCTCCGGAATCCCCGTAAAGGACGCGCAAGGCAAGCACGCCATCCCGCATCGCTCACGCCGGTACACGCTTTCCACTCGGGGCGAGAGAGTGGCTCAGGTTCGGATGATCTCTTCCACCTCTTACCAAAAGCTGTGTTCACCGGATTTTTGCGAAAACACGATTGAGTTCCCGAGGATTCACTCGCGTCTGACTTTGAATTTTGTGCGGAAATAATTTGTTTTGAATACCCAGATATCTATTGAAAAACATTGTACATCAAATTGTCAAAACTATGGTGTCACTCGTATGATGAATAAAGAACTCTTAACATAAAAATTAGTAGAGCAACGACAAATCCTTATGTGTACGTATTAAAAATTGAGAAAGACAGTTGGAAAAATGTTCGCCAAGAACATACACAAAAGTTAATATAATATTCGTAATATTTTTAAAAAATCTAGCAAGTATTTCGGTCCCATAGGAAACCTCATTCAGTGCTTTCATGGTGACTATATTTTTTGTTCTCTTTGAAGGTTTTACATTGACACTTTTCGAAAATTCAAATTACTCTTCTGATCCGTAGTATATTTACTTACCTGACCATACCTGAGCAAACTGGCAAGTATTATATTCCCTAGCAAAATGAAGAGGGAGTGGTCATTTCTTTTTAATGAAGATGAAAAAGGGCAATACTAGTCACTACAATAAGATAATTCAATGAAACCCGATGATTCGCAAACTAACTCGTGATATCTGGCAATTGAGTATTTAAGAACTTATAAGATTATTAAAAATATATTTATGATTTCTAATTTATTTGCTTATTTCTATATTTATTTAACGCTGAACAAGTTTCACTACAAACGTGTGATATACAGCACATCCAGATTTTCTTTTGCTCTTGATAAAATTGTACTACTTTCCCGTAAATATTACTAGTGTAATTGACAGAGTGATCTAAGTCATACTTGAAAGAATTCATATTGCTTCAATACAAAATATTTTGAGACAAATTTTAGTATATTTCAACTCTTGTTTGGAAACTTACTTCTTTTATTTCTGTAATCAACGTTCCTTTCATACACTCTTTCCGAAAGCAAGTTTTATTTACTTCACATCTGAAGATACGGTTGGTTTTCTAGATTACGACAAATTCTAGACAATCAATTCCACAAATATATTGCTATCTGGAATATATACGGTTGGTTTTCTATTACTCCCTTCACGCTCACATTCTCTACGATATACAATACACTAAATAGATATATTTCCATGATTTGAAATAATTTTTTTTTTACCATTGTAGTTAAAATACTCCAGATATTTGGAACTGTTTGGAACAATGCTTATTGATAACCAAACACAAAATACTGAAAAACTTTTCACGTCATAAAGAAATAGTTCGGTCATTCAGTGTTCATAAAGCGGTCTACCCGGTAAGGAAGATAAAGTTGAATTTCTTAATCAGTATCCTCATAACCACACAGAAGCAAAAACTCGTTTATTCTCCAAAACTTTCCGGGTAGAAACACCTAATAAAGACAACTTCCAAAATTTATTGCAAGTGAATACATTCAATTGTGTAAGAAATACGGTTAGCCACGTTTACACTCAATAGATGTTGACATCGTAACTAGGATAATTAGCGTATTTATTATGAAGGAGGCCTTGTTAATTGTCAGAGAAATGATTCTTGTCATTCCATTGTCTTTACAACGTTGCTAGGAAAGTTTGTGGCGAATAAAATAATGGAAGGTTTTATTCCACATCTATAAACGTTTTAACGGTATCTACGGAGATTACGGAACAATGTCGTCGTTGACTTCGCTGAGAAGATGTGCGTGTTGCTGATCCGTGGATTTTTTCTGCAAGAGATACACCTATAATTTTCGGGATTATTGGAATCAGGTTGGATTTGTCCTAATAAATTATTGTTATTTAACTACGAATGATCGTTCGTTCAAATACTGCCATTTAATTTCATAAACAAAGCATGTGGGTTCCACAGGATAGATTGTTTCTATTTGTTGAACGGGGTCGAAAAACCTTGGTCGTGAATGGCGGCATGTTTCTTCATACGAAATACGAATAGATTCGTGTCAATATCTCTCTTGTAAGAAAATGCTGGCACAATTATAACATTTGCAATTTTTTATTTATAAGTGTTTTCTTTGCCTCAATTTGCTGAACAATCTAGGACTTCAAACTCCTATATCGACCGGTTCTTCCGTAGTAGCAAATTTTTGAAAAAGTGATACAACTAAAAATGGAAAAGAAAATAGGCATTTTAAATAAAATATATTGAATATTAATTATTTCATTATTGATCCCGCAGTATTTTTTCCTAATATAATGAATTGAAACATACATTAAGTTTATTTTATTTATTTAATAGATGTATATTTAACTGTGTAACGCTTTCAGTATTCATTGACATCCAGGGTGCGGCTTTTTTATGATCCGAGGCGGCCGAGGTATTGGTCGGGCTTAGCGGTATCTTGCTAATATTCAATTTCGCATTAATATTTCGCAATTCATCGACATTAATATTTTTTTGCTAATATACAATTGCTACTTCTAATCTCGAATACTGAGTAATTTTAATAGATGCGATTTATAAGCAATATTTTCGACATTATTTGAATAGGCAACTACCTTTTTGTTAAATATCTGTTGCTTTTTAATCAATTGAAAATTATATTTTTTGTTACGTTGATATTACAGATTTTACTATCAATTTTGGGGGTGCATGTGACGATTATGCCTTGAAGCGCCGAAAAATTACATCCACCACTGGCTTTGGGTCATTTGATCGGAATTGGTGGGATGGTGCCTAGTCTGCTTGCTTCCGGAAAGTAAAATAATTTGTCCTCCTCTTGGTCTTATGCAATTTGTGATTGTTTGACGAGGCGGCCGCGTATTAGACATTGCATCGCATCATGATGTCGTCCTGCGCCTTGGGCGGCTTTGCTACCTTGGACTGCGACCGCCACCGACCTCCGCGGTGAGATCTTATTCCGAGAATAACAGCTCTCCCTGGGAAGAGCGGGTGGCGTCGCGTGCGCGGGGTGACAAAAGGTGAACGAACACGCGGATGACAAGTGTCGGAGACGCTCAGCCTCTGAGGTGTTCGCTTCGCCATGGCGGATTGTGGGGTGGTCTGCCCCGTCACCACCCACCCTTATGCTCTGTGCCTCAAAGTCTGTACCAACGAACTGAACTAAAGAAACGCGCACAGCCTATAAAACGATGTAAAACAAGAACATCGCTTAGTCGCGTCGCTTACTATGTTCTAAACGTGGTGCATTAAGCTAAACCTTTGCGGATGAGGTTACTTCAATCTCCCCACAGATTGCAATCACTTGATTTTTGGTAGATTATTGTATTTACTTAAAAGTAATTCCTTTGCTTGGATTATTTGGAGTTCTATTATTCCACTAGTTTCATAAATGGTGTAAAAGACGAAGAATGAAAAATAATACAACGCAACTTACAATTTATTAATTTTACAATTAATTATTTACTATTTATCAAGCTTAGTCAGTACGATGTCGGTGCTAGTCGAATTAAACTCTTAAATGCTATGGAATGTTTTAATTTATTGATGTATAATGTATTTCTTTGTAATAAATTTACTTTTTAATAAAAACGAAATTTTAACATAATAATAATAATAATAATAATAATAATAATAATAATAATAAAGCCCTAAAACCCCACAGAAAACATTATGAAATCAGTGAAATAAAACCAAACTGAAGCCTCTAATATAAAGGAAAATGTATACATCAATATTGATTGTAAAGCACTATCTTACGGGACGAACGCGTCCGCTTGGAGTACCTCCTGGACTCCCTTCGGTTTCGGCTTGGTTTCTGTGGGCGGGCCTACAGTCCAGTTAAATTTCATTGACCGTTAATGTTTGATGTTTCATATGGCTTCCATTTAAGTTCAAATATTTAGGTGACAAATTCTCTCGGTGGAAAATTACGTAACTATTTGCGATTGACATCGGGCACTGACCTGAAGAATCATGACAAGATATGAATTCAGAATGACGGCGCGGGGAAACAATTGTTGTAAACGATCGTGAAATTGAAAATACCCAATTTTTCCATCGAAAACAATGTGAAAATCCGAATACAAACGCGATTGTGGAAAACATCAAAACTCGTTACGCAAATTCTAAGTTATTAATTGGAGGTCCCAACTACTTTCGAAATAATAAAAAACTTCTCAAAAGATAAAACAGATTTTTTAAAACACTAAGATCTTGAGTGAGGAATAGAGTGCATGAGACGAATCCACCATTGACATCTGTAAGTACACTACCGAAGGTCACAGAGAGGTAACTAACACGAGACGATGAATGGTCGGAGGTAAGTTACGGTGCAGAAGTACCACTGTCGCTTGATGGCGCTACTTTGGGGAGCAGCTTAATTCGCCGCGTCGTTACTGCAGATCGCGATAAGCGTTGTCACAGCTGCGCCAACCTCTTCAATAACACGCTACCCGTGACCCTGACTAGAGAGCCCTCCGTCGTGTCGGTTGAGGTTCCACTGTCGGAGATACGGGCAAATTCGGGTGCAGTGTTCCATAGAAAAGTCTCAGTGCATTTATCTCTTCTCTATAAAAATGATAAATGTTTGTCTACAAATAGAGCTGTTGACATCTCAGCTTTCCGATAAATGTTTGTATTTTGATACACAAAATATTATGTGATGGTGAAGTGTTGATAGTTTGCATAGATCAATGAGGAAAACAGTGTATCAGAATAGTTAAATGCAAAAATCATTTTTGACCGCGTAGCGGCCATCTTCAGTGCTGAATCTTCGGTATAGAATTCTTTTTCCACGAGACACCAAAACTTAGCATTGAAATTGCTTATTGCATTAAACAATTCTGATACACTGTTTCTTCGCTGATTCGTATTTTTCAATAGTTTTTGAAGCGTAATATCCCATATTTACTTCCACTCAAATAGCAAACAGGATTTTGTATTTAGGGTAGTTTAGTGCTTGTGCGTATCACACATTCCGAAGAAACATTAGACATCAGAGAGCAATCACACTAAAGTTCTAAGAAGTTAAAAACAAAATGTTGAAAATTTTGGTTCTGTCTTGAAAACAAAGGCCTATGACGCCATAAAGTTGTTAGTACCTTTCTCAACTCTTGTAGTTGTAAAGACGTCAAGAGTTGGCACTGATGGCGCAACAGTAATAGTCAGCTTTGAGAAGGATGCGAGAGCCATGACACCATGAACATGTGTACAGTGTTGTATCTTATTATGTTTATGTAAAACAAATTTTATGATAATAATAAATTTATTATTAAAAAACAGTACAAACTGCGTATGACCACGTGGAGGACAATAAACTAATTTACTCTCCGGAAGCAAGCAAGGGACCATCCCATCAATTCCGATCAAGGGCCCTAAGGCAGAGGCGGATTCAAATTTTTTTTGCATATGTTCCTAGATAAAATAAAAAGTTAGCTGCGAGTTATAATACATATATAATGTCAATATGTTTGTAATTTAACGCAAATATATTTGTAAATTTACATGTACAAGTTATTATCGAACTATAGATTATTCTGAGTATAGTGTTTAAAAATCATAAGAGGAAAAAACACTAAATTCACGATTTATTGTTACAATAAACACGCCCCTAGGCAGGGCCTAGAGAACCTGTATAAGAAATCCGCCTCCTGTATATGAAAAGCATTTGTCAATAAAACTAAAACCATTTTAATACATACTAATTTTGGAAGTTAAATTGCTCGAGTTGCTCCGCCACAGTATACAACAAAGTATTTTTCCTTTTTCTTGTGAAGTTTTCTTTTTGGCTCTTAGCTCCATTTTAATATCGTCTCAATTTATATTAACGATGCTTTGAGTTTTTTTAGATTTGTGACATTTAAACAAGCTACAAAACGAACAAATACGGAAGGTCTGGACTGTATAACTTTGGAAAAATATGATTGTTATAAGTTCGAACATTGGTTTCAATGATTCGCTAGTGAGATATTTGGTAAAGGGGCCAAAAGGTTGAAGGATGGCAATCCTTTTATCGAAAGAAGGAGAATCCTTCGTAGTGTTTGCAGTGCCAGCCGGGCAGCCACGTGCCTCGTGCATCCGGTAGGGGCGCCTAAGTCTCTTCGTCGATCAACGCGCTTGTTTCCCCAGCGTTTTGATTAATGGAGATGAATTAGCTCCTCTGCTCGTTTCATTAGGGCGAACGCTGGGCGTGTTTCTCTCTCCGTGACTCCTACGCCCGCTTTCCGTCACGACACCCTTGGATCCCTTTCGACATCCATTCCTGTCTCTGTGGAACCACTTCCGATTTCTCTACGTGTTTTCGTCGCTATCCAAACCAGACTATATTTTGCAACTATTTGATTTCGTTTACTCCACCATTCTGCTACATTCATGCGTTGACTTCACAATTATTTTTTCTGTGTTCACCATTAATTTTACTTTAAATACTCCGTGTATATCATATAGGTGCGACAAATTTTATACAAATTACTTGTAATTATAATAGTACATACGTGCATATTAATTGTTACGCCTAAAGATTTATCCACAATTAGATTACGAACAAAAGAATTAAAAATGTTAGACAAATTTTTAAAGATGACTTGCATTAATTTTTAGTGGAAAGTGCCCTACCTCCTCGAAAAGAATCTTCGTGATGTGGTTTCTGTCTCTTANCCCCGTTTTTCCGAAGTTCTCCAGCGTCACGTCGTTTGTGTCAACGGAGTGCCGCAAGGGCGGAGACTGCGGTCTCGGAAGTTGTTCCTGCAGAAAGAAAGTACTCATATAAATACACCACAACACACCTTCTGCGTTGAACAGAGAACGGCCGCCGTGGATCACAGCTTCCAGTCTCTTTCCCTTGTGCCCCCTTCCCATCCTGTCTTCACTCTCCTCATCCTCCAGGTTCCAGATGAAAACCAGATAGCTGCTCGTTTTTGTTTCTCTCCTTCGCCTGTTTCACACGTGCAACGTATTGTTTGCGATGGGAATTGAAAGGGATGAAGGAATTGATATTACTTCTAGTCCCATTAAAATCATACATTTATAACGTATTATCACAAATTTGTGTCTGATAATTTAATTTTTACAAAATTAAATTATTTCCGTATCGTTAATTTTTATTTAATATAAACTAATATATTGAAGCAAAACGCAACTTGCAGTGTAAGTTATACCTTGAATTGAGATTCTTACCCTTCGTGCCCTCTTTGGAGTAGAGAGGGGAGATTAAAGTGCATCAGATCCTTCTAAAGAAATCCTTTGGATCTGAGAAGTTGTCTCCGGCGATGTCTTCGCCTTCTTTACAGCTCCTCTTGCCTGTTTCTCCTCTGTTGCCGCGAGACTTATTTTAGAGCAGCAGGTAGCGCCGCCGTCTGCTGCTTTCTGGGTGGGTGAGCGAGCCAGCGGGTGCGGGAGCTGTCTGCTTCTGGAGACGGTGGACTGAGGGTGTTAGGCGCTTTAGGTGATTGTTTGAAAAAGAAACAAGTTGATCAATGTATGATCTTCAGGACGATTAAAAATGTTTTCTTCTACCTGGCTATTGCAAAATTAACGTTCACAAAATCTGTCCGAGATTCTCTCTCGTGAATATTATATGCGTAATAATTGATAATATGGTAATTTTGTATTGCCACTACTATCCACACAATTTGCTCATAATTTTTCCGTTACTAATCACGTAGAGAGAATTGAAAGTTTTCTCGTATTTTGTGAAAGGTCATAAAGAAAAGGAAGTTTTCCTCTATTTTTCATTCAGGCATCCAATGTACTTCCATGTAAACAATGTACTCATCCATTCATTTGAGTTCTTTTCTTCGTTTTTTTATAATAAAGAAAGTATTCGAAAGAGAGTCCATATTAGATAATATTTTATTCCACACAATTTCATCGAAATCGTTCCAGCCGTTTTGGAGAATAATTCGAAGAAATATAATATATACAGTATCTCTTAACTGAATAGTAAATGAAGTAATTGTTTAATTCGCACATAATACATCTACCGTAACTTTATAATACGTGCATGTATTACTTACTTGAAATTCAACGTCTTATAGGCCACATCATGTGAATGGGTGGTTTTTAAATTCCCCCGTTTCATTATTATTTATTTTTCAAGTAAATCATTTTTTTAACGTTGTCCTTATTCAAAGAATGTAAATTTAACCTAACTATCGGAGGCAAGGAGGAGGAACAAAGTCCTCGAATCTAACATTTGAATAAATATTATTGAACTTGCTTGTTGCACAGTTTCGAGCTTCACGTACTTATTTCAATTTATTATTCCTTTTAACCCCGAGGGGAGCTATCTGGCAAATCTAAACCTTTTTAACATTTGAGGTGGTGATTACTTTTGGTCAGCAGATGATTTTCTTTTTTCCTCACATATCGGATTTCTTACGGTTTAACTCGTATATTGAATAGCTCTGGTTATTAAAGTGCCGCGTCAAAATGAAAGTAAAAAAACTTGATGAAATGTTTATCTGATTGCTAAATGTTTCGAAGTAATTCAATTTAGTCTTTCTGAACACTCGGTCTGTGTGTGAGGAATTCGTATTTCGTATTCATAATATAATGGTTCTGATTTTTTGGATTAGATTTAAATGTAGTTTATTTTTCTCGCAGTGGATATAAGACACATACGTATATTTTACCTAACGATTTGAAAATAATTTTACAATATATTTATTTTTGCATTAGAAAACTCAACAGTAATATATGACTCACTCCACAAGCAGACACTCCGTGTTTTGTTTCCTCGTCAATCCATTACTGTTACAGAGTGATCCATTCAATGTAGCCTTCGATTCTTCCCTTCCTCTGCGAATGCTCCGCTAAAAACGCGAACTTCCTGCCCCACTTTGACGCACCGGTTGTACACCCCTGACCGTGTTACGCAGGGTGTCCCGAAAGTTGCGTGCGGCCGTGTGAAAAAAAATGCGGTGCTAAGAACCTCGGAAGACTGCGGAGCGTACGCGCCATGTTAATTACAGCAGGAACAAATAGCACTTCACCAGGCGGTTAAGCTTTTTTTCGGAGTATTAATTTGTGTATACTGTTATCAAAATTAAACTTAAACACTCAATGATTTAGCTCCATAAATTGAACTACATTCGAAAGACTTAAATTACCATTCCATGTGTGATTTATGTTGAATAGTTTCATAAATCTGTATTACCCTTCAACACGATCGCGTTATTCAAAGCCACGAAGACGCGCTTGGCATGAATTTTGGAGTCAGAGGACGTATTAATAATTAAATATAATAGTCAATTTACAAGTTATTAACTCTCCATCTGATAGTGTATAATTTGGTAGCGACGTATTTATGTGCTTCGGAGGTTGGCATATGAAGAGTTCAATGAGGAAGTTGGCACGGACGTATGCTAAGCGTTTCGCCTTACTTTCCCTAATGAGCAGACGTATTAAGAAGCGTAGCTGATCCTCTAAGATGACATGGTGAGACCGTGCCTTGTGCTGCTTGGTGGCTTCTGGGAACAAGAGCTAATGCAATCAACCAAAATGGAATGCGAGCTTTATCACGAGTATCTATTCATAATGACTTTCGCGGAAGAAATATCTTGACGCATTGGAATTCTAGGGAAGGTCAAAAGTAAAATGTTATTTTTGATATTGCAAAATGCAATAGCTAATGATTCTTGGATATTAAACACAAGTAACAATCTTTCCGTGAAATATTTCTAAAACAAATTATCATATTGCTTGCAATAGTTAATATTAATTAAAACTTATCGATGATCACTTGATCCTTCATTTAAAGACGGCTTAATGACTAGCATCTAATGAAAATGTAATCATGTCTGGGCGCTGTGTGAGAATATGAAGACGATGTAATGGCAACTATTAATTGTGGGAAAACCCAAAACTAGAAAGGTGATTCTTGATCTATATTTTAGCAGAGGTGCCCTCCCCCCTAAACCCCTATGACGCAGACCCACCCAAATTTGCAAGGACCCTACCCCCAAAAAACAAAAAATCCCCCCCCCCTTCGCTTTGACTCACTTCCAAATCATATTCAAAAAATTTAGAAATATTTTACAACTTTATTTCTCTTATCTACCCTAACTCCATTTTCAAAGTCGTGTACAAAACCAATGCACATGCTTTCTCACAGACTTTCAAGATTTTTATCTGTATAGAACCCAAACTTTACAAATAAAAAAGCAATTATTTTCATGCATTCTATATTGATGTTGACAACAGCAGTTGACAACAGCAGTTTTGCGTATAAAATAAAGGGAAAAAGATTGCTTGATTTTCTTTCGTTCTCTTGTTGTCAAGGAAAAGGTACATTTATACTGAAAAATGTAGATATTGTAAAAATATTAATTAAAATGTATTCTATACATAATACACTAGTAACTCTTATGTAATTTTTTAAAAAGTGTACTTAATAGCACAAAATATATAGTATTCGTTTATAAGATCGATTTATTGATTACTGAATGTTGCAATCACACGTGATAAGTCCTTTATAGCGCCTAATTCCGGATCATCTCCATCTCTTGTGCGTGGTTCAACATTCCCGCCACTCGCTGCCTCTTGTATCTCTGCAATTAGTAGTGGACGCGCTCTCGCGGAATCGCCGTGGCGGGGACGGGTGACGGGGGACGGCCGTCCACGAAGGAGCAAGGGGGTTGAGGAGGGAATGCGAAGTGTCGGTGCGGAACGGCGCTTCCGGTGGCGGCGGCGCGCGCTCAGCTACTTCCGGCAGGTATTTTTCAAACCGGTACGGCGCGGAGCAGCGCTCGCTGCGGTCGGCAGTGTCCAGTGGGAACGGGCCAGCGACTGACCGGCCGGCCGGACGTTGTCTTTAGAATCACCGCTCTCGCTCAACTGTTAGGTCGGAAGGTTACGGTCCAGTCGGCGAACTTTGGAACAGTAGTGTGCCACTGCACGTTGTGATGATGATTTCATTCAAACATTGTTATTCATTTCGGAAGATAAGGGAGTTCGTTGGATGAGAGAGATGCCGTGTGTACGTTACATGAGATGGCTTTTCTATGAAATTGATTCACTTCCTGCCCCATGTAAGATATTGAAATATCTTTCAAAAACTTAACAATATTTCAAGTTATGATGTGATGGGTTGATGTCCTTGAAAATCCCAATTTAAATTTAAATATTCTTCCATTAATTTAAGATAACCTTTTGGAAGTTAGTATTCATTGATTTCTGTATAATATAAAATTTCTGTTTCATATAAAATAAGATGTTTAGTTTTTGAAACAATTGTTTATATACAACTAATTTATGAACATATATTCTAAGCGCTATACTAACACCATTTAGGAATTGGAATTCAGACAAGAGAAATAAATTTTTCATTTTTTAAACTAAAAGAAATCACTTTTGATAACAAAATCATTGATAATTTCATTCTAAATATTTTATATTCCCAATATTCTAGTTCCTAAAAACGCCTTAGCAAAAAGCTTTATCTAAGAGCCCTCAAAATTTCATAGGTTTTTCGTTCACGGATTGTCAAGGAAAATGAATATTTATTTTACTGAAAAATGTAGTTTTGAGAAATTCTCTCTTCAGATGTATTTTATATATAATATTACACTAGCATACGCAATTTCAATATTAAAACCCATCTTATCGTTTTATTGTTGTAGTTTTGTGGAAGTTTTTATAAGTCTTGTAGCTATTGGAAACTGCCATAACCCCGAAATAAAATTTTTTCAATCAATCCCCTTAATATATATTTTTATAAAGATAATATAATACCAATCTCAAGCAATATGTCCTAAAATGGTGAGCGAATTCTGTGACTGCCAACGACTGTCATTTCGAACGAAGTTAGTTTGTTGGGATTGGCTCTCATAATCTCAGCGCGAAATTCGAGAGAAAAAATAAGTTATTGATAAATGTGGCTTTTAATTACAAAAAATTCTTTCGCAGCATTTTGCTATATTGCCCCTACACAAATCACTCGTAAAACACTGCATTAAACGATGCAACCATAGAATACAATTAGGACGAAGGTTTTTTTTTCTTTTATGTTGTGATTTTTAGACCTAATCGTAGCTTTTATTAATATAGGTTCGTGGTTTTCCATACTGTAAAATACATTTTGAACTTTCAGGGAAAACGTATACGTGTCCGATAGCGAGAAGCACGTAAAAATTTAAAATACTCGTATCGTCATGGTATGAAAGTATCCATGTAATCGTGAGTCTATCTCTGATGACATCGTGCATAAGAACAATAAATAACTTACAAGAAATTCAAGAATATCCGAATGTTGTTTCTGCGCTTACGTGCTTCACAATTCCTGAAGAAACAGCAGACTAAGAGCATGTGTAGCATAAGTAGAAGACAAGCATCCTTGCACACGCACAACGCTGCCCTCGGGGTGACTCGTTTTTTTTTCTCGTTCGGTGGCGGGGCGAGATGGAATGAGCAGAGGCCGATGGGTGCGTGTATGTATGCATATGCGCGTGCCGCGAGCGACCGACCGTCGGTGGTGTTCGCCTGAGGCAGCGGTGGCAGCGGCGGTCTCCGAAAAACGCGAAGAGCAAATGAGCAATAGCAGCATCCAGCCAGTAGCTGCAAGACGCCGCCGCCGCCGCCGCTACCGCCGCCGGGCAGCTGCACCGCCGCCGTGCCGCCCGAGAGACCGAGCGAGTGGTCGCTGGCGCCAAGGCTATTTGTTGCTGGACAAGGGAAGCATGCAGCAGTCGCCGGACGGCACGAGCACGATCGCCTCTTGTCTGTTTTAAGCGAGCGCTGCTACTTCACTTCTTGTTTGCGTGTGAGGGACGAGGTGTAAGCATGATTATGGTGTTTTTAGGTAAAGACTTCATCGAAAGAATTTTTCTGGGTCGTATGTAAAAGATGGTAGATACAATATTCAATATGTTTGTAGTGTCTAGCTACAGTAATTCAATTAATTATGTAACCAATAATTTCCTTTACATTTTTGTACCCTTAGTCATTAGCTCTAACATTGACTTCATTTCTTCCTTTATGATTCAGTCATCCGATCACGAATGAATTATGCTATTTGCTCTATAATAGTTTCTCGAGAATCTTTGCTTATCACTATGACAGAAATAGTTCGACCTATCACTCTAATACCAGTAAACAGTAAAACTTATCTTTTCAGTGAATTAGGAGACAAATAATGTCTTTGGTCACAACATGAACATTCTCAAATATGCAACGATTCAACAATATCTATGAACTTGTGAACATCTGGATTCGCAGTTTTTCACAATTTAGTGCATCGAAGAGGAGTAAAATTTTACTCCAGCATACACTGACTTCCACGTGATATTTTAAAAATTGAAGTGTACGTCTTTCTTACAAATTTACATTTTGTAGTTCTAGAATTGTTTTACCGCGTAAATGTGTAATTACGATGTACATATGAATTCTTACCAATAGGACTATAATGGGAACAATGATTCGAATCACCAAAATGCTCATCGACTGAATAATAATATATTAGCATTTCTAGAGAAAAGAATGACCTATATACAAATAAATTATATTAAGTGCATTCCTTAATTCTGGAGAGATTTCATGTTTAGTTCTTGCGTGTAATTTATCAGTACATTAGAAGTAGATAGATGTATGATGAAAAGCAATCTCGCAAAATTATGGCTATCTGGTGATAACCTCTAAATGTGAAACTTCTTTTTTTTTGTCGTAAGCATTGAAGTAGTTAAGTAGTTGAAAGTTCTTTCATCGGTTTAGGCAAGTTTAAAAATCAGTCCTTAGAAACTTGATTTGTTACCTCGGAGATAGATAACGAAAAAGATTTTTCTTGGTGTGATTATTTATGGAAAATTCATTTAAATATATTTTTAAGGTACTTATTAATTCAATGTTAATATAATGTTTTCTTTTCACTCCAGTTTCCACTTTGAAAGTTGGTGACAAGTGTCATCCGCGCGACGTCTCACGATAGATGCGTGAGCGAGACAACTGTAGGGTTAAGATCATTACTTCCAGTCGAAAATCAGCTTTGGATTACTTCAAAAACTAATTTTATTAAACTATAGTGTGTTTACTGAGCAAAGAGCGCCGAGATATGGTTAACTGCGAATGTGACCCGAGTATTCTCTTTCTCAATCTTTCTCCGCCCACATGCTGTGCCCATTACTCACCTAGTGATCAATAAACTTTATTGTCGAAAAATCAGTTGCAAGCAGCTCGTGAACACGTGGGGGATAATGAACTAAGTTACTCTCCGAAAATAAGCCAGGGACCATCCCTTCATTTCCGATCAAGGGTCCAAGGGCAGTGACAAATTTAATACTTACTGCTAATAGTAATAAAGTACGAGTAAATAAACGACTTTTTTAGAAGGCAATATTTATTTACTCATATTTCACTACGCAGACGAAGGAGGATTGTTAATAATACAATATATATATATA
>NNCF01129218.1:365913-395126 GCA_002313205.1 Laupala kohalensis
CTGTCTCTTATACACATCTAGATGTGTATAAGAGACAGTATATACTCTTATCAATCTATTATTCTAAAGTTAATCGTAGATAGCATGTGCAGTGAAAATTCGATATCAATAATAAAAGTAGTTTTATATGACATTCCCACCTATGGAAAATCTACCACTACCTGGAGTAAAACCCGGTTCAGGATTATATACAACGCCATTTTTATTTATTTTCAACGACATCAAAAGTATACTAGTTTCCTTGAAATGTAAGAAAAGAAACGAAAAACACGATGTCTGGTGTAATTACAACAAAGAATCAAAAATCTTAAAATAAGTGGCGATGGAATTTTTTTTATTCGTTTCGTGTTTGGTTTTAATTTTTTAGATCTAATACTAACAAGCCCATCTCCTAGGGTACTAATGAGCCCAACATCTTGACCGCGGCGAGTTCCTCGAGGATTACAAGGGCGTGTCAAGCAGGTATCCAGTGACTTTGCGCTCGTCGTTCAGACATGTAATAGTTGTAGAAGAAGAAATATCTACCTAAAAGTAACTGCTTAAGCAGTAGTTAAACATTTTCGCAATCAGTTAAGCGTAAGTTTTTAGCTTTGCCCCCGGCGCACGCACGCAGCACCGCCCACGCGTCCTCAATCACTGCCCGCCGCTCATTGCTCTGCTAATTCTGGACGCTCACCCGTTGCAGGCAGTCCCGGTGCTTTTTGAGATCGTAAGAACTTCATTGGAGCTTAGAAATTAGGTCGAAGGGCGCGTTGGATCAATCGCGGTCGTGTTCTTTGAACTTGATCTGTAACCGATGAATTGGGGTGGCGACCCCGGTGTCACGTTCGATGCACGACGAGAACGTTTGATCGTTCGCGTAAAAGAGATTTGCGACTACAGAACACGTTTCAGAAGAGATTGTTTCTAGGAAAATTATTTTGAGATACGTTTGCTTTATTTTGAACAGTTCCATATTTGCGGATTCTGTTTCCTCGTTAAATGTGTATTCACATTGGGTGAAACATCCTCTAGTTGCAGGTAACAAACTTGTTCTTGATCTATATCGTATTATGGTAAATGTCTGCAAGTGTGTTGTAAAATGGTCAGATATGGGGTGGTGATAAGTTTTGAGGTAACTAGCATTAGAACCCGGCGTTTCCCAGTCGTTTTCTTAAACAGTTAAAAATAACTAAATTTTATCGTACTCAGTAATTAAAGTACGTAAAACTTATTACACTCACCTCCCGATTAAATTATATCAATTTATAGAAAATTGAAACTGTCAACTAATTCTTCTATTCCGATTCACCTCTATTGAATGCATGTCGTGTTTTGTTGCTTGTGTTTATTCGGCGCTTACTTGTATCTGCCGAGGCTATGAGCAATCAATCAACGAATCTATGTAATCTTGGATCATGTACTCCTTCACTCTTATGGGCACACCCTTATATGCGACAGACTCGCTTTTGTGTACATTTACAACGAAGCAATCAAGTTTTTATATTTTCCTCACTTCAACAATGAGTTCGAACAATGTTTACCACGTTTTGATCAGAACCTGCAACGACTACTAAATTTTAGAACAATTCTTCAATAACCCTTTTTTGCCGAACCTGACACTCCATTGAATTCACTTTTATAGATGAGTACGCCATTCGATCTACAAAATTTATTACCCATCTTCTTCGGATATTGAAATTCCATTTTTTTGTATTGTGTATTCCAGGTTCTTTCCCTAGATTTAATTTAAAGGGTTTTTTTCGGACCAAGGATTAGCTGCTTTAATCTGCTTTAATCAGCTTTGAAGTAAATTATTTCTCAAAAAAATCCGAGCAGCTAGTAATTTCTTGCAAGGGAATAACAAGTATTGACTGTGAGTAGCGAAGGTCATGCGAAAGCGAATCTTCGTTGCCTTCTGTATTCGTCAAAGCACGAGTACTCGTATTTGCAGAGCAACAGATGGAAATAATATGCATGAAGAATCAACAGCTCCGAGATGAGTCTCTTTGAACTTTCTTCTCTGTGTTACCCCGGAGCTCCCGGGTTAAACAAACTGCGAAAGTCGTAACTCTCGAAACCAATGATGCGTGTCCGACATTTCCCGAGAATTCTCGGAATTCTAACTAGTTTCTCGGTTATTGTGGCAAGTGTGGTAAATGGACCATATTTCAGGTATGACATTCATGCGTCTTTAACTTGACTCCTGTTTCAGAAGTTTTTCTTTCGGTACTCGTGATCTGAACAATCGTAAAATCTTGCGTTCACATAATTGAAGTTAATGTAAGAAGTAAGAAGTAAAGTTCGTAAATGCGAACAACTGCTCGAGTTCGTAGTTTTAATTTATGGATTACTTTCCATGTGTGACATTTTTATTTTTATACTGCATCTTTTGTAGCAATCTAATGTCTTCGTAACATTATGCCATTACTCCGGAGATAAAATTACAAATTATCTCTTAGATCTGAAGGGAAGAATATTATTTATATGATAATATAACTGCAAATGCGTAGTGTATTTGTCCTAAACCGTTCTCACTACACTGAAAGAGACTTCGTTGTTCGAAACTTCAGAAATTAACATGAGAGCATAACATATACTTTCTTGCAACAACGTTAAAGCTCTGGTCCGCCATTTATCAAAGAGGTTTCCACTCTTAATGTTATTACGCTATTAGATATGGATATAGTCAACTAAATAGAAGAGGCGTGAACGCCGCCCTGTGTGACATTACGAAACTCAATCAACGCTACTTGGGCTAGGTCGTTTTTTGACTGTCGCTGGTTATATGGAAGTAGTCGCGAAGTAGTCAATGCATTGTTAAGTCTGAGCGATTTTGTGACGTCGTGCCCAGACCTTTCTATGTAGTTGGCCATGAGTTCTGAAATGATTTTTAAGTTTCGCATCACTTGCACTTGAACCGCATGCAAATAGGGCAAGAAATTATTGATATAGACAAAACAGAAGAACCTCGATTATCCGGACTATTTGAAACCGAAAGCGATTCGAATAATTCGGTTGATGCGGGAAATAATATTAAAATAAGCACTGAACACATTTACCATGTGTTCTGCGGGAACACACGGAAATATTGAAATAAAGAGTATTCAAGAATGTCGTTTGACAACGATGTACATCGCAGATATCCCTGGAAACACGCTCTACCGTCCATCACCACTCAATCCTACAGGATACGTGTGTGATTAAATTTTGAATTGAAATATTTAATCTAAAGAACATTATATTGAACATATTCGATATTTTTAAAATGTAGGTCACATCCTTACTACCACCTTACGACTTATTTTAATATATAGAGTAAAATCTCCACACTTCATAAAATAACTGTTCGTTTAATGAATTTAGTTTCATAGTTCAATCTCTGATCTAATATTAAAAGGAATGTTAGCTTAAATCCATAAACCGGAAAGTAAGTTTCGTTTCAACTCGTTCAATAGTTTTTACTTATACGAGTTACATCAAATATTTTGTTTTTAACGAAGTCTTTGTTAGGGTTACTAATAAATATGCGTTAGACACACGAATAAAAATTTTCAGACGTCAATGACTATTTGAATATAGACTGATCAGTGATTTTTTTCCCTTATGGGTATACGACTCTAGAACGCCGTACGAGTTGAATCTCATTGCTTAGTCTGTCTCCTGAGCGAAAGTTTTGCGCAACAACAACCGCTTGCTGCTTCTTCTCTTCTCGCTCGTTGTTGCACCGGAAGACGGACGGAGACCTGCGCGCGGCGAAGGAGGCGGTGGCGTGTTGCGGGGTGCATCTCGCCCCTGCACTTATTGTCTGCGTCCCGGAGCGCGCGGGCGGGCGCTGCGCTGCTACGCTGGTTGGCAGGCGTCGTTCGTTCGCGTAGTTGGGAAACCGAAACCCCAACCCATTGTGCTACTCTGCTGCTGCTGCTGCTGCTGCTGCTGTTACTGCCGCCACCGCCGACGGACAGAGTTGCAGCAGTTTTTCCGCGGACTTTAAGCTTCCGCTGTGCTTCTCAAAGACTAGTTTCCGCGTACGTTGCAATCTACCAGAGACGTTCGTGCTGCGGCTGGATATCTCGAAAGCGATCTTGATTTAATGTTTTAAGTTTGGTTAAATCACACTCGTACTTATTGAATCCCCAAGTGTTGACTAGATTTTTATCACCAAAACTTGTTAATCATGAGAACCAGCACACTTTCATTACTCGTATAACAACCGAATCGTGTGGAACTTCAGTGCTCTATTAGCTCGAATTAGCCTCCCTTGGAAAATGTAGTTATTATTGTGATGCGTTAATGTGTTTTATGACCATGGACACGTTAGTTGTCTTTGCTTTTCACTGATACTATTGTACAAGTAATTCGCTATGTTCAACACTAGAACGTCGTAGTAAATATTTAAAACGATGTAAGATAATGTACATAGCGTAATTGGTACCTCAGTGGTGTACACTACAAGAGGTGAAAAATATAAACCTCTTAATATTTAGATAAAAATGAGATCGTAGTGTATGCAATATCTTGAAAAATCTAAATGATACTTATTTGGATTGACGTACAACGAAGTAAACATTCAATTCTATTACATTGGTTGATTTTTGTTGGGTTACCTCAACGTAAAATTTTTCAAGACCAATTTAGCAGATCTGAATCAATTATGTTCCATTTGCCTTCTCTCGTACCAGACATAACAATCCCCTTTCCCCACTTTCCCCCACTCCACATCTCTCTCCCTCCTTCTCCATCATCCCCTCCTATCCTTCTCCTCCTCTCCACCACTCATTCATTAGTAAGCCTGGCCCTGAGCCAGCAGGCAGCCAGCTCATATCAGCGATCTATTGGCAGACGTCCGTCGCCTCATACACCTCATGCTCCGGAGACATCCTATCTCCTGCCTCCAGTCGCGTCTTTTTTCCCGTTTGTGTTGGTGAAAAAATAAGCGCTCTGATTAACAACTATTCCATCATGCAATAATTTATCCACGTTTGTCTGTTCGAATATTTGGTTTTCATGGATATATATTTATCAAAAAAATTTCATCTCCAAAAGAAACAAACTTATTATCATTTCCTTCCCACGTATTTAGGCAAATACTTCTGGAGGAAAAAATCTACTTAACTTGATTGCATAGTTTATTTCTGGCTTGTTCAACTTGTGTGATTATGTAAGAATCTTCTTCAAAGTAAATAGCTGATTTAAAGTTCTAAAAGTCCGAGATAACCAAAACCTTTACTTGAGAGAAAGCTGGATGGCACTTACTCAGAAAGGAGCAGAACATTTCTACTCGTATTTGTTTTTAATGCAGACATATTAGTAGTTTTTGCATCTTTACATGAATTCTTGTAACTAAAACGTTTGCTTTCTTTGGAAACAAATAAAAACGTCAAAAAAAATTTCGTACGCGATACGTCTTTAATCAAATATAGTGGATTACTTCAATTGAAAAAAATATGTTCTTGAAAAGCCGATCAGTCATTCTGTTCCTTCCAATCATCTAAAATTCTGTTGCATTTTAAAAATATATCAGAAGTTCCTTTAGCTATTCCATAATTTTTTTAGAGTTTAATCTACGACAGCACTGGTTAAAGCATGACTCAATTACGTTGTAATTTAGGAGAGGAAAAACAAACAAATGGAAAGAATGGTGTGTGGGGGAGGGGAAGTTACATGTTGAAGTTACTTCATCGGAGTGTTTTTGTGAACAATGGCTGTAGCAGCGAAAATGATTGACCATTCATTCATCTTGAGGTCACGGGTCACGTAGAGAGGAAGAACCCGAAAGGTTTGTCTTTGTATTGTCTCCCAGAGAAAGTAGTTTAATTAGCTGATATAAATTTAGCTTTTCCGAGAGACATTGAGTGTATTTCCTTTGGGTTTTTACTTCAGACAAACTAACTGACTGAGGAAAAATATGGTAGCTAAAGTTACTGACGTATTTAATTTACTCTTCAGCACCCCGTCCCTCAAATGTAATTATAGGGTTGAATTCGGTGTCGGAACAGAGATAGTTGTCAATGAAGGGACCTTTACTAGTAGAGCGACAATTAGATATTCTAATAAAAAAATATTTTTGAAAATACATTTCACAGCTTTTAAATAAGTGTTTTTCAAACAATAGTCTAAAAATCTATATTTCTTTCTGATTTCTTTCTTCTAGAGATCACTGAAAATTCTGGAGAGGTATTTCACATTTTGCTGTGATGTTCGTTTCGTTAGCTCTGACCACCGTTGCCATCTATGTCTTGGTTATTCAGATAAAATACTAATGGCGGGTTATGCTGTCAACGGAGTCGAGCGAGTTCACAGTATAATTATTTCTTCCATAACTAACTTTTTGTTGCAAATTAGAATGTTCGTTTGTTAAATAATAGAAACTTAACAAAATCTAAGTGATTTAAATATTAACAAATAATTTTAATTTGACTTTGAATGATTTGTCTAACACTACCCTTCAGAACTCTCTGAAGTCTAACTTACGGTGCGACCAGCATTCCAAGTTAGTCAAATCACTGAGAAGTATTCTTTATTTGTTTTCTTTATTTTTATTCTAATTATTCTAAAACTCAACTATATGAATAATAACGAAGAAAAAACATGATTTAGTTTGTACTATAAATACAATTAACTTACAGATACAAACAATATTCAGGATCATGGTTGACTCGTTTGAAATTTATAAGAGCACGTAAAAACATGGCAGCCAAGCCCAACGATTTCGTGATTTATGCCTCTCACTACGGGAAAAATAAAATATCTTTCTCAATGTCCCGTGACCTATAGATAAAAGTGATGTAAGAAATACTACAGAAAATTTACTACAAATGAAAGTAAACTTCCATCATTTTCGTGATTTAAAAGTTGATATATTTTTTGAAAATAAATGTTTTCTCCATAATGCATTAAATCATTAATTATAATTGCAGTCATTTAATTCAAATGACCGGTGAGTTATGTTTTTCAAGTTTAAATCACAATAAGTACTCGTTAATGTTTATTTGTGCATGTTTCAGATATATTAGTGATTTAATTCTACCTACGCTAGTTCTACCTTAAGTTGAAACACTCCTTGAAGATCGAATAGAAATTTTATCTCTCTTCTCCGAATTCAATAACCCGCAGCGTTACGAACTTGGGCGTCATAACACATGCGAGCGTTGCCCCAGGCAAGTGGTCTGGCAGCAGCAATGCCTCCTCGGCCTCTGTACGAGCCGTTTAGACGAACGCGGCGGCGACGGCGGCAGCTGTTTGCTTTTCGAAGACTCCATTCTCCGACAGAGAGCGAAAGTAAGGTGGCCGGCCACGTCACAGAGTCGGCACGGCTGCAGACGGACGCGCCAGAAGCGCGTGGGCGGCGAACAGCGAGCGTGAACGGGCGCATCGCTGAAAAATTCGCCGCAACCACAACCTCAGGGGAACATCCATCTTCTCAAATCATCTCCTGCCTAAACATGTCCGATGCGTGACATTCATGTTGTATTAACCACGTTTGATTGAATTGTACAGGAGTTGAAAAGTCGGGACAATTGCTTTCTTTTTTTCTTTATTATATATTTTCATTTGTGACAGTCATTCCATTTAGATTTTTTAAATTTGTTTTTCGCATAATAAAATCGTATGGAGGGGAACCATCAAGATCGGAGGTATAGTTTTATTAAAAATAAATTTGTTTTAAATATTCCTTGTACGTATGTTTACAGTTAATGTGTGCGGAATTAGAAATATTTCTAATCACTCTACGGCAAATATCGTTCAGGGGTGTGATACTTGTGACTGATATGTATTATATTGTATCTTTATATCTATTTGTAAATATTTTGAAAGCATGATGTTTTAAACAATGTTGAGACATGCCACATTATCTGAACTTTATTTTTTAACTACCCGTTAATGAAGGTTTGAGGCGTATAAATGTTGAGTCTGTCGCTTGGGCTCTTTGACCGGATTTCAAGGGATGTTTTCTTTCTTCCTTTCGGAGAGTTAATTAGTTAATTGTACTCCACATGGTCATGCAGTTTGTAGTCGCTTAGTTGGCAATAAAATATTTGATAAATTTCCCCAGAGAGAATCTATTCGACCGTGGCTGAATCGCTTCCTTTGAAATGATATCGCTACCGCAGCATTCAGAAGCGTGACCTTTAATCGTGCT
The DNA here is from genome assembly GCA_002313205.1 of Laupala kohalensis. NCBI lineage: Eukaryota > Metazoa > Arthropoda > Insecta > Orthoptera > Trigonidiidae > Laupala > Laupala kohalensis. Next base: position 374,036 of record NNCF01129218.1, read on the forward strand.
GCATGAAGTGTAGCTCCTTTTGTCTGTGCGTGGTTCGTTGTGGAAACATCGTTGAGCGCTGCATTAGTTTTTGTAGGACGCAGCAGCTCTCGTTCGGACTACGCACCTGCTGCCCGCCTCGACGGAGGACGGCGAAGCTTTCGAGTGGAATGAGGCGTTGGAGATTGCGAGGGAATGGGGTGGGTTGGATTTATGATGGGTTTGGGTGGGTTTTTATTTTCCAAAATTTTCGCACGATGTTTGTGATAAGAAAAAGGAGAAATTAATAGAAATTTAACCGAAATTTAATTTATTTTTTGACTACGTGGATAAACATTGGAACAATACGGGATGTAGTAAGGATGAAATGGAACGAAAGAAGGACCGTATTAGTAAACAAAAGGAAAGGACGTTGAGAACCCCGATCAAAATATTTACACCAACTACACGCCCAACTACACGCCCAACTACACGCCCAACTACACGCCCAACTACACGCCCAACTACACGCCCAACTACACGCCACGCCCAGATATGATGTCGTGATTGTTGAAGAACGTAAAAGCAATACAATCGTGGAATGCACTTGAAACTGGCTCTACCTTACCTTTTCCTTTTCACGGTGCGCAGCCTATATCACCTACGCAAACGGAAATGACTGCCAGTCCCTCTGCCTGCCCGTTCGTGCATGTGGAAATAGTCTGGAACGCGGACCGGCTCTAAACTTCCTCCACGCGTTTTTACTATCGCTTTGGAAACACTCGATAGTATTTCATCGAGTAGATATCGTGTATGCGTGCGCTATATTTTCTAACTGCGTGCGTCCAAGTGGCGGGGCGTAATTGCTGTTGGGGAAAACACATTTTCTTGGAATATATTCTTGGTCCTTTTTCATGTTTTCCAAAATATTCGTAGTCTAAAAAATTCATTTTCCTTTAACCAAATATTTCTGTAATAATGGAAAGACATCTACACCATTTGATTTACTTCTTTCCTAGTCGGATAAACAATTATTTCGATAATCTTGAAAATAGGGAACAATTATTTTATGCATCTGGTATAATTTTGGTTTTGATCTTTCAAAACGTACTTTAATACAGGACCAATTATTATGCGCATGAAGGGATCTACACTCGTACCAGACAATTTTCTTGAACATATCTTTGACGGTTTCTTTACCGTTGTTTGGTCAAGTACATCTCGAACGCAGACAACACAATCTCCTCAAATGACTCCGAACGTTCTCGAAATCTCGCCGGAGGAGGTAATCGGAAGGTAAGAAGCAGCTGGAATTGAGTCGCCAGCTGGACTCGTGTCTGCCGCGGCGGCAACGATCTCGAGAGGTGAGAAACAGAAGTTGTGGCGAAGAAGGAGAGGAGTTGGTGGGGGGGAGGAAGGAGGGGGTGGTGGACACGCGTCCCAGCGCCGGAGCAGCGCAGCGGGCGCTAACGAAGCGCGCGCACGCGAGTGTGAAGAATTACGCGTGCCCAGTGGCGCGCTCTTACCGACTGCCGCCACCGTCGCCACCACCGTCGCCATGGCAGCACGAGAGGCGACGACTATCTTAAGTCCGTCAGAGCTGTCTGCTTCATAGTGCTCGAGGAGCACGTTAGTTGCAGGAAAACTACGTTTCCTCGGGCTGCGGATGACACTTCGTAGCGTTAAATATAAATTAGCTCCTTAGATAATATCGAAATATTTGAAATGGTACTTGAAATAATACTGATATATTATTATTTCCAATTAAATCGAGCATTTTTATGGCACAAGTTTTCTATGGTCATTCATAATGTTCGAAATTCGTATGGAAAACTTTTAACACATCACTTAGGGAATTGTCAATACTCGACTACTGTCGTAACTGAGTAATCCGGAAAAAAATTATAGTATCTGATTTTTTTTCCAACATTAGTTCGTCGAAGATAATTTTTTTTTCAGTTCTTAAGGCGATTTCTTCTTTATTTCAAAATAAATGAAAAATAACAAGTACTTCATATTTTGAAATTTATCAAATATCCTTCAACGGGCTTATATATGGCCATTTCTTCGAGGTTCATCGTAGCAAGCAATGCAACAATCGCGAATTGTTCTAAAATAAACCAACCAGGTGTCCTCTTCGCGGCTCCCCTGACCACAGTTTGACAACCCCTGTGCTAGGGCAATATGTTGCATGTGACGAGCGCACGCGCTTGCCTTATTAGCCCTCTCGTCCCTCCGTGTACTTCCACGGCGCCCCCTTGAGACGTGCATCGTCTGGGATACCCCGACGCGTCGTCTCGTTACCGCCTTTGCGCCTCCCTCGTCGTGGGTCGAGGAATTAATTTGCGTTTCTAGAGTCTCCAGGAAACTACCCGACGCATCTCGTTAACAAACTCTTTGGGTGGCAACAATTTGAAAGCAGGTTTTATGCGATGGAAGGTACGTGACGGAATGATTTATCGGGGTGATCTAATACCGTGGTTGGTTTTCTAACGCTGACGACATACATCAGCTTCTTTAGTTCTCCATATGTCACTGTAGAAACGTCGTTTCGTGTAAGAAACACACATGTTTTTAAATCTCTCGTCGCGGAAAAAGATGTGCTGCCAGATTTTAAGGCCGAAATATCAGGATGTGGGCATTTGAATCACAAAATGAGGTTAATAAGAGTAAAAGGAAACCGGTTGTCTGTCGAGTAATGATGGTTCGCGATAGCCCAAAATTTATGATAACCATAGTTATCATTAAGAGTTATTTATTATTACGGTGGTTATATGCTAATATACTTACCGTGGAAGAGTGAGTTTTTAGGAAATTCATAAGGTTCCTGAAATTTGATGTCTTCGAGCACGTGAGCGAAATCTGGTTTCATTCATATTAGTACAGCCGTAAGAATGAATCGTGATATATCCTTCCTTGTTAACAAAGTAGTGATGAATACTTCGCTACACGAAATAGTAACATACGATGGACAAGTTAAACTGCATTTATATTTTTATTTCTTTTGTAACCAAACACTATTATTTTCTCGACAAAGATTTTACAAAAATAAGTAGTTGTGAAAAATACTTAAATATTATGTAAAAAAGAACATCCCAATATTTAAATATCATGCTTTCTTCTAACACAAATACAAATTCTTGGTTTTTATAATGGATAATTTTAAGAATACTAAGTTTTGTTCTTTTTTATATGCCACGTAGACACATATTTAGATTTACAAATTGTCAAATTCATCAATCTTATTAGCAGTTGTTTCGGTACCAACCTTGTACTACCGTTGTTTCCCAGTAGTCCTCTTAGAACACCAGATCAACACCAGGAACAAATTTAAATTTGAGCTTCCACTATCGAATTGAATCTCTTTTGTCTGTACGGAGCATACAACGTCTTAAGTCGGTAGATAGATCCTACTCTTTTGGCCATCTATTTTTTAATGGGGCTTTAGGGCTCGCCAACATCAAGCTCACTAGAGCCCTTTCGACCATCTTCCTGTAGTCTTTCCCAGTGCACTACTAGAAATGACTGATTTGTGTGGGGGCGCTCGATTCAGACGTTTCTCCCAGGTAAAGCACACCGGGATGGCCGAAATGTTGGTAGTTCTGTCTTCTAAAACGCATTGATCCCATTTACACCATATAATACGTAAATTATGTACCTCACTTTAGTTCTGTACCTCAAACTTTGCAAATGACATATTACAATTTATAATTAGTTCCTTCTGTCAAGATCGATGTACTATTAAATATTGTCGGATAGTATCATATGACATAACAGTTGAACTAAACTATTGTTGGTTACTTTTTACAAATCAAGTGAAAAGCAGAGATAATAAGCGAAGAATAGCGGAGATATTCATCTGTCTTTACACTAACCCTTTGATTTGAGGAAAGGTTTCAGTACCTAAGTTGACTCCGTGAGCGTAAATGCAGGCGGCTGCAGTTCCATCTCAGTTCCTGCGTCTGTGGTCGCATCCTCGTGTTGACGACAAGCGGAGCGCAGTGGAACAAATCCCGAGATTTTGTCCAAAACACACGGATCCACGTCAAGCAACATTCGATTTGAGCTCTCACATCTGTATTATTTTACACTTCTTCAGGTGGATAGTCTTCTAAAATTAAATACATATTTCAAAACATAAATTTCGATTTCTCCTCTCTTCGTTCATTGGCGTCTTTTAGTTTGAGTTCTTTTTTCTTGAAATGTTTGTATTATAAAATAAAAACGTGGTAAGAAAATTATGTTAAATGTAATTACTAAACAAGTCTCAAATGCTACTTATATATATATCAATTTCGATCGAAATATTTCCATTCTAATTGGACATTGCTAATCTGAAACGCGAAACGCACTCTATTATTTTTAATTTCATTGAAAGTCAAAAGGATTAAGGAAAGTGTAATGTGACATACCTGTTACACTAATCGCTGATAAGCAAACATGTTTGCTGACAGCGATACAGGGAGTTCACTCATTTGGTCTTAATTAATGTGATTGAACAATAATATCAACAGTAAAGGTGGCAAGTGACAGGAAATTTGTGTCGTCCGTCATTCGGGTATACTTTGCTGAATACCGTCACGAACTGCTGATTGACTTCACGGGATTTTCGAACCACACGAGGTTCACTTCGGTATCATCGATAAAAATAGTTCTGTCGGGTAATTCTGAAATAGTCATTCAAAAGTCCATTTGCTTGAATGACCGATAAGGTGTTCTTGAAAGCTAAAATCGACATATATTATAAATATATTATAAAAAATTATGAAATGTAGAGTTATATAACTTTATATATAATTAAGGTTTAGGTATCTGTTTTTCGTCTTTTCCTATCCTGTATATGTTTAGATATGAGGTAATTTGGGAGAGATTTTAGTAGATACGGTCGAGTCATTTGGCGAGTCCCACACACAAGGAGAGTCATGTTGGCACTCCCTAGTGCGTAACAGCATTGTCTCTTCCTGTACAAAATGTTAGGACTCTAATGATCTCGATGTTGGCGAGCCGTAAATCCCCCCCTCCCCAAAATATTACTTGTAGACGTTTAAAAGATATAATTATTTGTCGACAGAACTACCGTAATGCGAACTGATGTCTATATGTATTTGGTATAGTGAAATGTGCAGTTCATCCCACTGGGGTGGTGATGGTGGCGGTAGTCGTAGAGCGGGGAGGGGAAGGGAGAACACGCGTGCGGCGCGTCGATGCGCTCCACGAACCCTTCCTTGCTTTCACGCGAAGTAGAGGAGGAGCCACTGAGCGAACGAGCGAACTTTCTGGATGCTTGTGGCCCTAGCAACAGGCAACCGGTGTCGCTCAGGCTGCAATTGCCACGTGAAACAAGACCATGCTTCCGATCTCCCCATTCCGATGAGGGTTTTGCTCGGGTTTTCCTTCGAACGGATGTAGAGGTATATACAGGCGGGAATGTCATAAATTTTTGAGATTAATATTAGAAAATAATTTTTCTGGTTTTAATTGCAAGGATTTATTTTTGAAATAATAAGTAGATAACCGCACGTATTTATTACAAAGCACTTCTCTTATAAATATTAGATCCGCCAGTGTCTTAGGCTCCTTGATCAGGATTGATGGGATGGTCCTCCGGAAAGTACATTCCGGAGTTCCCGAAGCAATTTTCGCTACTCCTCGTCTGCAAGAGAGCTGCTGCCTTGACACGAGTAGGACTGTTCGTAAATCGAGTTACAGTTAATAATTTTTAATAAATATTTTAATGTGTTTTGCAATCACAAGGAAGTTTAAAAGGCATGCATCTGCATAGGGGATGATTTCAGTGATACGACACATAATTCAGGAAATTACTTTTCCGTTCAGTATTTTAAGGACATCGCTTCGGTATTGATTCATTCAGATTTTTCTTTCATTTTTGTTGTGAAATATCTTAAATAATACTTCCGTATCAAAGTAGATCTGCCTATTTCAGAATGAGCTTCAGTCGATGGTTAAAGGAAGTATATCCCCCAATTCCTCTTGTCCCCCAAGACGTTGACCGCGAAGCCCCATAGACCTTGATAAGCGCACGAGCCTCACACTAATCTCTCCTCACAAATGGGGCGCGACGGGGCGGCAACCGCAGCGGCGAACGAGATTAGCCCGCCACCCCACTGACTCGACGCGCATTCGCCGCGCGGTAAATAGCCCCCGGAATAGCCTCCGCGATGGGCGAAGGGGTTCGAACCGGGAGCTGGCATAGGAGGCATTCGTTCTGATCGTGTCCGTGATATTAGACTGAGGTTAAGTATATGAATGTCTGGGAGGTTCTTTATAGATGCAATCGTTGGCGAGTGTACATCTCTCTTTAAGAGAGTCACGGGTTCGATACCCCAGTCTGCCAAACTGGGTGAGTTTCTCTGCAGGGGTTTCCACTCAACTACTCCAAACAATGTCAGTTAGGTACCTTGCATTCCTCGGTTTCCCAACATCTCTCCTTTCCAATTCTATCGCTCAAATCATGTGATTAGGTAGAAGAGCGGACCTGATAGCCTAAGCTCACCATGAAATGAGTCGTTATCTGATAATGTCAGAAGTGAAATGTATTAACTATAAATGTATTAATTATAACTCGCAGCTAACTTTTTATCTTATCTAGGAATTTTTGCTGAATTTTTTGAATCCGCCTCTGCCTTAGGGCCCTTGATCGGAATTGATGGGATGGTCCCTTGCTTGCTTCCGGAGAGTAAATTAGTTGTTTTTTTCCTCCACGTGGTCATACGCAGTTTGTACTGTTTTTTGACAATAAATTTATTTAAAATTTATTATTTATTGCATGCGTAGGAAATCATTGTTCTCCACAGTTTAACAGGTTTGGAACCTGTATATTCCCATACATCCAATTACTTCTACTTACTAGAATATTTATTTATATAAGCTCATTCCCAGCATTCGTCACCTCTTGACCTCGTGGCTGTTGGACTGTGTGATTCACAACTTGGAAGCCAATCGCCGCCAGTTGGCAGAGTGGCGTTTTCTCAAACATAGCTTCACCTGCAATGCAACCGGTCTGTATGTCTTGGTTTTCACCGATTTACAGCTAGGCATCGTATAAGTGGTGATACGCATTCGAAATACTGAAAGTAATCACGCAATTATCGATAAATACTTTTTGTGTGTCCGTAGATGACAACTGAAACTCGAATTCTTGTATGCCCATGAATTTGCGTTTTCAGAAATCAGATTTATATTACCTTATATTATATTCTCGCATTTACTTGCAGATTATTCACATATGTGTACATAGCAAAAACTGAACAAGATAAGAGGAGAAAGTGCCTTTTCGTATCTCAACCTTTGTTTGTGAAAGTTGCAACTGACTGGGAACATATTCAGTCCGAGACGTGACTCGACAATTGTTTGTCTTCGTATATTAATTAAATAAATCTAACTTCTTCAATTTTGTTTCAATATTTCTAAAACTTTTCTTTTAATTCTTTATGTAAAATAATTATTCATAAAACACTTGAAATGTTCTGAATTTAAAGGTATTTGTATGAATTTACATGAGTAATGATGAAACTTGGTTTTTTCAGACACTTAAAATTATTCATTTAGCCATTGAGCTAACACATTTTACCACCTCTTGTTTGAATTTTATTGCCTCGTTCCAGATTTTTTAGTTCGTTTGGTTCAATATTATCTCGTTATATGTATTTTTGTCTATTATAACTTGAATTCTTCTGACACGTGTAAACGGCATTCTTGCGCTCCCTCCGAAGGGATCAGCGGACTTGGAAAGGTAGTTTTGTTAAAATTATTTGAATCTGTTATTAAAACGGAATCACCGTATATTTATGTGGTCTTAAAATTAAAACTGACTATGAAAAACACTTCTTTCGTCTAGTTATGACTGTCTTATAACACGAAATAACTGTAATAATGTTCAAATGTATGATATTAGCTTACTTTTCTTTACTTCTCTATGAAATTAGAAACACTGATCCCCATCGCACGTAATTCTGTTCATTTTGTGAGTTCTAGGAAACATGACATAGCGAAAGAGCATTAACATAGATAAGTAAAGTTAAAGATGTCGCGAATCCTCATTAAATGTGTGTGTGAGGAAGTACACAAATATGAAATAGAACTCGTAAATAAACATTAGAGTTCACTGACTTCATTATTGCGTTTAATTCTGCAACTATTTGGTTTGAAGTAAAATCCGTGAAACGCTATTTCCCCAGTTTTCGTGTGCTGCGTAAGTCGACATGCCATTCCGAGGCGTGTTTGGCGGTGACTGCCGCCGTTCCAGGTGGTGATGGCAGTGGGCGGATCCGCGCTGCCATGAGGCCGGCCGAGCGGCCTTGTTGCCTGCGCCGTAGGCAGCAGCTCCGCGCTGGGGCGAGGCCGCGCCGCGCCGCACCGCACCGGGCCGACCGCCCCACCGGCGTCACCGCCGAAAACAGGCAGCACGTGCACGGCGCAAGCGGTGGCGGGCATTCCTGCGCTATTCGGTGCGCGAGCGAGGCTTAACTGGTTTATTAATGCCGAGCTGTAGACAGAATTACGTGTCGCTACATAAATTCCCTGGAAAGCGTCGGAAATATGGTTCAGTTTCTTTCCACCTCGGATGGAGTCCCACCTGGATATAGAAAAGATTTAAGACTCCTCCCAGTTGCGAACAAAGTTCTTAAACTAAATTTGTGTAATTCGCGAAATATATTTCGGAGTAGAAAATTTTGTAAATTATTGATAGTTTCCTTTGAACGGTACTTCCATTGTCATCTCTTTTATTCAAGTGTTTTTCTTTTTGTTGTCTCCTTCCTGATTTTGTGCTGGGAGGTCTACAATATTTGTGTACATTTCCATCAATTCAAACAGAAAACGAATCGAGATTTCTATTTCTGCATTGGATTAAGGGTGTCGTTTAACTCGTACTATAGTAATCATTCGAAGTAATTGTTATTCTATAAAATGTTTGTGTCAGAAAACACCGATGCCGTCCATCGCAGTGTATTTTCTGAGAATATTCGCCCAGTTCTTGTGGCCATAATCGCGTGGTCGCAAGAAGCGCCTTGCACTGTGGACAACATACGGCCGCTGGCCCTCAGGCGCACATCGCTTTCAGAACGATGTTGCTCACGCGCTCCCTCAGGCGTTGGTTCCATCCCCTTCCCCATCCCCACCCCCACCCCACCAATGCAGCACAGCACATCGGCGGTAATTATGCAAATTCCCTGATTAATAACGAGGAGGCGGCACCGATTGAGAGTCTTGGTGGCCGTTCGTTCGTTTGTTCGCGTGCCTACCGCGCGCCGAGCGTTCGCAATCGCCGCCGCCGCCTGCACGGCCGTCGTTCTCTCCTCCATTTATCACTTCGACAGCAGCGCGATGCTGGTGGCAGCGGTGGCAGCAGAGAGCCTTAAGGCTATCGGTACAGGGAGGCCGTCGGGCTGTCTCCACTGCTGGGCCTGATGGGTCACGAGTTCCTAAAAACGAAGAGTAGAACACGTGGGCAGTGTATAATCACCTATCTCTCTCCGTACCACGAATGACCTTAGACTCGCCACACCTTTCGAAGGAATTGCCTTAGAGATGAGATGGGAAATTCGGCTATGATATTTTAATTGTGGTTTTGAGATATTTTTTGTTCCTTTTTATGTTCTTCCGAAATATAAGATGTTATTGAACAACCTTTGAACAACCTTTGTATATCTATTTTATGTGAATTATAATACGTACGAATAATCACATTTCAAGGATACAATCGTACATGTGGATTTACTTGTTAAATAATGTACTTCCTTTTATCTTTATCCGGCATTAAAGATATATTCATGGCGATTAGATTCTCGAGGTTCTGATGAGACAAGCGACATAATTTGTTGACGAAATCAAAATTAGGAATTCTTATTTTCAATTTTTATTAAAACTAGCTGACCTGACAGACGTTCTCCTGTCCAAATTTCACTACATTTGTTCGTGATCGTTTTGTGAAATTGTGAAAAGCTATTTTAAACGCGTAAACAAAGTAAAAAGGAGAAATGCCGTATTTCAGTTGAATCACAATTCAACTGAATAACTGAAAAAAATAATACAACCAAATGTCGTTCCTATCGCCAGTTATGATCGAGAGTGCATACAAAAATTATGATTTATTCTAAACTGTATTCTATTACGACCGTCTTTTTTTAATTAGCCAAATCGCTTCAGTCGTTCTCATCTGATGTGCTTACCAACGAACAGCATTAAATGTTTATTTTTATAGAGTAGGTTCAATACGTGAATTCTTAGATCAGTGGATTGTTAAAAACATTGTCTACTAATATTAGAAATTCATTTTTATTTGTTTATATCGAGCAAGGAGGAAAGTTCATGGATTGAGGTCAGTGAGCCAAAACTTGTACGAATTTGCCGGAGTTTTCCCACGTTTTCTTCATTGGGGGTAAGGTACAAAATAATTATATAGATTTTCCCAAAAACCCAAGAGTAGCGTGTAAATTCGTTTATCAGGGCTTTGTTTATCAGGATCAATATCATTATCACAGTATTTCAATTTTTGAATTTACAAATTTGCTCCACAGTTGAAATGTTAAAGTGCGATAGTGTTTCTGACCTATATTGCGTTGTAGAAATCCAATGTGTTTCGTTAACTCAAAAATCTATTCTAGGATTAAATATCGCAATGGATTATATAAAACTATGTTTTTAGAATTCGCAGGGTTCATTGTAACTGCCATGAGAGCATTGGTCCAGCGATAATCTACGTTACGTATCTTCATTGTGTAACAATTCTCCATGTAGTTTAATAAGTAGTACGTAAACGCGATGACAAACTTCATACTTGACCTTAGAACTAGTAACTTTAATGTTTCTCTCATTAAGATGAACATTCCACGATGTTTCAAATACAAAACGCACGAACTGGCACTGAATGATAACTGTATCATGTGATGTGTAGTCTGGTCTACCTCATTGCCTCTACGAGAGGAATCCCGATGGAATGCATTAAAAGATTGAAACCTTATTACTTGAGAGTATTCCGAAAGAGTAATCGGATTTAAAAGATATGGAATACCCTTATTCTTCACTTGGTCCCACTTGTCTTCCAAATTCCTCCGTACGCTAGGAAGCTTAAGGCATTTTCCGTCAATACACTTCCCAGAACACTGTCTTTCACTTAAGACGGAAGTAACGCGGCGGACAGATTAATTGATTCATCCCTTTAATGGACGGCGAATGCTGAATTATGTATGCACTGACATTTGCTGCATGTAGACAAGCATAATGAATTTGTGGGCATTAATAACTACGAATAAACGCATGATCAAGTTGAGTAGAACATGCTCACATCATGTTTCTAGATCATTCACTGTTGAAAGATCTTAAATCTAGATGAAAAGCGCGTTGCTGCATTTCTAATGATCTATTTAAAATTTATGGTAATTACATTTCGCCTCACTCATAACTAGTTTTCTATCATAAAGAGTAGAAGAGTAGTCTTCTGTTAACTTTTTTCTTTCCATCGAGAACGAAAGCTATATGCAAACCAAGTGAAAAAAGACGTCTGCCAAATAAATAAAAGTGCGCGCAAAACTATGGTTTTATGATCCATTACTACTACATCAAATAATATCAATTTGTCTTGTCTGATTATTATGGCAGGAAATGAAGCTTACATGTGAGAGAAAGTTTTAATTTCAGTGCTGCCAACATCTCGCTGCTCACGATAACCCCTACTTGAATATTGTTATTCTAATCCTCTACTATTAAGCAAACAATTATTAATTTTTATTTTTATTTTTACTTAACTTTTATTTTACTTAGTATAAGTGTGTTTTGAGATTTAACGTAACCTCAATTCCGAGCAAGGTCATTTTTTGTGATTTGCTTTAAATATTATTACATGCGTATATACTCTGGAAAAAAAAACATCAGATTGAAAGTATCGCAGTGGTGTAGTGAATAACTCACTGACCATTGAACCAAAATATCTATTGTTCGAATAAATATTTTGAAATTAATTTTGGTAACATGATGTTGTGCCTTGTAATTTTTTTATTTATTTAACAATTTCACGATCAATGAATGGTGTCTATTTTGTTTGAACATTAATTCGTGAGCTAGTCGATCCAGATATTTTAATGAAACGAGAGAAAACGCGACGAAGTCTTGGGAGCAATGCGATGTCTGTAGAGATGAGTCAGCTATGGGCAGCGGCGTGTGCCAACCGCAGGGTGACCCTCTGCTGCGACCGACGTCTGACCCTTCGACGCCGCAGACAAAACAGCGATGAATCGTCTGCGAGGAAAGTGCACGTCGGACTGCGTAGGACGCCGGTTCGATGCCATGGCGCCGTCGCCCAAGTTCTCTGGCTCACCAGTGCTGGTCACCATCCCACAGATACAAGCGTGTTGAAATAATGCGCCGAGACTGCAGGTTTGGAAACGAGATCCAAATTCAGAAGAAGGAAAATCTTATAGTTCGATTACTGTAAGGTTGTCATATTCAAAGACTTGGAGATATTTTCCTTCCTCTGAATTAGGATCATATCCAATTCCAATCTAATCAAATTCAATTTTTCTCAGCAGTGGGAACTCACATTTTTGTAAGTGGAAAAGTGTATTTCACGCAAAAGAAAGCAAACCTAGGTATTACATCGTCATGACTAGTTTGCTTAGTAACTATCACTTTTATTGTAGATAACGCTGCCTTTTTTGTAGAGTATTTGAATTAACATAAAGAGGAGCTAAAGAATACTGTATGACACTTTGTCGCACTTAAATTTTGTATTAACTGAGAACCTACTTCTCTGCATGCGTGTATTTTCTGATTCGTGTTGTGATATTCTTTCCTATTTCACCATTCACATCCACTGTGATAAATGTTTTATAAATTAAACCTTAAAGGACAGATAAAGAGAGTCCTAATACACTGCTATGTATTCCTTGTCAGCTACGATCTCTGGGTTTAGCGTATTACTTACGCTTTTCTTCGTAATACTCAGGTGGTCTTGTAATATGTAACGTTTGTGTTCTGGGACTTTTACCGAAGCTTCACTTAAAATCACACTACGCAATTATTACCGTACGGTTTAAACGAAAGTTTAACAGTTGTACTTCTTCGTGTTGGAGCAAGAAACAAAAATGCTGACGAAGAATAGTACGTAGGAAGTGTATTGTTCATATTTTTTTCATTTAATTTAGTCACTCTGATCAATTTATGTTCATAAATTTTGGTATAGCGTGCGTGATTTTCATTTCTGACCCATAATCTCGGTTCATATCGAACGCCACCTCAATTGACCCTTGCTTCCAGAATGCAAAAGCTCTTAAACATATCCCGAAATGCGAAACGTTTCTGTAACGTTTTTGGACAATAAATATTATCTTACTATTATTTGCATCATATTCATGTCTTAAAGACTGTGCAACCATTTAGTTCTTGCAGATAAGCTGTTAATGATATGATGAACTAATGAGATGATAGGAGTGCCATTTCACGAAGAAGAGACATTCGAAACAAAATGGGTATTATTAGTGTCGTGTCTGCTCTTAATTGGTCATACACGATATGCTAAGGTCACCTTGGTCGTTGGTGGAAGCCATGCGTGTACGAATGCACAAGTATCTTGTCGTTCTTACGGGACTGCCGTCCTGTCTGCTCCCGGATTATATGAAACGAGTAATCACTAACCCATGTACCCGTTTTTGCTCGAGTCATAAGTGGCATAATATATGAAGGAGAATAAGTCATTGATTATTAATATTTTTTTAAATACTAAAATTAATAAATTAATTTGTGTATAAAAACTATAAAGGAGCAGTTAAAACTGCTTAAGACCAAGTAGCAATGAAATAATTCATTCGTCGGAATAGTGCAAAGGACCTTATTTAGGGATACTTCATGTAGTCAATTCATCTTCGAAAAGCAATGATTTGTTTTATTACTTTATATCTTTCTTTTACATAGCAAATATTATTTTTTTAAACCAACGTATGTATGCCGTGTCCTTCGCCAGTTGCATGACAATAGATAGAGGTTCTTATTTCGCGTATAAGTATCTTGTCTTATGTATGCGCATATAAGAACGTTCCTTGCACATGGGAGGGGTTACGCAAGGACTATCCCTCTCCCCACCTCATTTTTTTCACGCGTTCCGCAAGTTCCCCCGGAATGCAGGAAGGTACTTCAAGACTCCCCCTTCTTCCACCCCTCTCCTCCCACACAAGTGCGGTACACTCCCGCAACGCTACGTCAAGCACACTATCTGGCGTAGTATCGGCAAGCAGGCAGACGACTCGGGCTCGTTATGATACCGGAAGGAAGGACCCACTGAACATACGGCGAGCTCCGGGCGTAAAGAACGCCTTCCGTCGAGCGACGTTGCAGTGAGGACTAGGGACTCCGATGTTCCGTTGCCGGGAGAGTTTATGGCCCGAGTGCGACGATGGGGCAGCGAGATTTTGAGAGGGAAGTCCCACGCTTCCTGCGTGGCCAGTTTGCGGTATCTTGTTTAATGAATGAGGAACCTACACGTTATAACACGTCTGTAAATATTACTAAAAGTATAATTATATAGTTGTTTGGCAATGGATAATTCATCACTAATAACTCCTCAATTGTTTACCTCCTTGTGAATTTAAGTAGTGGAATCTTGTTTTAATAATGAATTTTTATTTTTGACATCTGAAAGTGTTATTTTTCTTTTTTTTGCTCTGTTAATGAAAAAAAATCATTACGTGTAAATTTGCCCGTTCGATGTTTGTTCAGTTTATTAAAAGTTACGAACGATTATCTCTGGTTCATTGAGTTAAATCAATTACGAGCTTTAACATACTATAAATTATATTTATTTCATAAATAATATTTCTCGTAGTATATTTCATTATCACGAATAAAGAAGTAACTATTTGAAATTATGAAACAGAGAAATAAATATTCTCTTATGCTGAGATAATTTATCCTCTCTGCATATTTTTGCGGTTCTCTTGGAAGAGACCCAATAGTTCTTGTTTAGTCCTTTGGCAAGCAGTCCCTGGCTAATATCATTTTCACTCTCTCTTCCTTACCATCATCTTCCTTACGTCATCTGTCTTCTGTCTTTCACAACCAGTACTTTCTTTTATTCTTTATCATTTACGTTCTCTTAGTAGGCAGAATACGGTACCATCCTAGTGGTAAAATGCTAGTTCGAACTTGATCGCACGTTTGGGGAGACGAAAGTGTTCTGGGAGGTTTTCTCATTAATTATTTTGTCTTTGAAATATACCGTTGGTCCGATGAAAAATCGGGTTTAAAGATATCTACCTCGTTACGTAAACAAAAGTTTTGGTGTATCTTTTGGTGGTCTTCATGTATCTTTTCCCCATTTTTTGTACAATGATGGATTTTTGTCCTCTATATTATTTGCTTTGGGATTCGTTACGATAGGTTCCATCTCTCTCTCTCCGAATGTACTTCACCTTTCTCCACAATTTGTCACTCGATCTCCAATTCCACCTTTATTGCATCTGACACCTTAATCTGTAATTCGGTCATTGTTGTGCTCCGACGTCATCGTGGCTTCCAGCAGCCTTCAGTCTCGTCGCCACGCCGCAGGGGCACCGTCTGCCTCACCTGGACCTGCCCCGCCCCGAAGCACGCAGCCCGAGAGGCCCGTAGATCCCGACTTCCTCACTCTCTGGCGGTCCTATTATTTCTTCTTCTTCTTCCACTCAAAGGCATTGGATTCATTCAGACGGAACCCCCTTGCATAAGAGGCCGTTAATAATATTCTTCTCGATCGTCGGCGATTATGATCACCGCAGTCACCATTGTGCCTCAACAATCGTTCTCTAAACATTTGGGGAAACGAGTTCTATCCTCTGAACAATGAACACCGCCGCGATTTCTTGTTCTTTTCTCTTTTCCTCCTCCCTTCCCCTGAGCCTCGGCCGCTTTCCGTCGCTTTTGATTCGTCGTCTCTGAATCCTCAATGCCTCAATGACTCTGTGTCAGGAGTCGCTCTCGTCGTTGACTGGCGATGGTAATCCTGGCTCCTTTTGATGATGGAGCCCTCTATTTACAATTACGTGGTGGCAGCGGCGGCTGTCGATGGAAGGTGAAGGGCGCGCCCTCGAGATCTCTTCAGGAGGAGGTGGTTTGGGCGCAAGACAAAATGAAGTCGTTCCAAGGGATTAGGGACGATGGTGTGGAGATAGGGACGCCTACCGCACGGATTGGACCGCACGCCGCGGCGTTGAGTGGTGTGAGGTCTTTTTTTTACCTTGGACTGACGGTTTTTCCAGGATACGGTGAACATTGAAGCATTTTTAGCTATCGAATAAATGTAAACAAATAAAATATTTCGTTCTCTTTATATATCTCAGGGCAGATTTAGATCAGTGTGAAGAGGTATGCATTTACGAAATTTGTCATATTAATTGAGAAATTTCGTGTGAAGTGTACCATTCCATTTCAATGCTTCATCAGTAACTGAAGTAAATCATTTTGTACACAACTCTATGAGTAACTGTTCTATGGGTNGTGAAGAGGTATGCATTTACGAAATTTGTCATATTAATTGAGAAATTTCGTGTGAAGTGTACCATTCCATTCAATGCTTCATCAGTAACTGAAGTAAATCATTTCGTACACAACTCTATGAGTAACTGTTCTATGGGTATTCATAGACATTATACAGTTACTAAAGGAAAATATTACATGTGAGATTTATGCCTCATTCAATCAACGTACATATTGTTTCGTAAATTTATGGTTGTTTCCATCCGCACACCTGGTACTATAGACCTTGGAGATCTCGCTGCGAACAAGTGAGATTCGATATTTTTCTTGTTTCCTGTGGTCAACCTTCCCTATCTTTTCCATGTTCAGCAATTCATTTGACAAATTAATAAATTCGATACCAGACATGGCAGGATATATAGTAATAGTAACTTTGTCATTAATACAATAGTACAGCTTTTATTCTTTGTAAAGTTAAAATAATGATAACTGAGATTTCGTACACTGTTTAGTAGCTTGGAAATTGATAGGCTTCCTTGAAACCTCACCTTCTATCAAGTTCCATAATATGGTGAATACATGAGAATGTATTAGTGTTTAAACGACCTTAGAATTTATCTTACGCGTGTCATTGTATGAAAGTTTAAAAGTTACATAAAATGTCTTATTTAAAAGTATTTTTGTAATTTTTTTAACATTACCTTGTTCGAAACACGACAAACGTGATTATCAAGTAACAAATTTATGAAATATTTACGAAAAAGTTATCTATGACATGAAGTGTTCTTTAAATCCTACTCGTAATGGGTATATAACCACCTCAGCTGAGGACTACAGCCAGCGTGGACTGTATACGCACGACAACAGCACGAACAGGTTGTACTTCCCCGCTGCTCGCCAAATGAAAACACAATTCTATTTATCACTTATTTGTGGTTACGTACTAAGTTTTAAACGTTTAGATTCATTGATCCTGTGATCACAGTATTTTGCTGAAGGCGACAATATAAATTTTATTCCTTAAAAACGTGCCTGGTCGTTTTTAGCAATGTTTTCGAAAAATGTTAATAACTAGTTATATATTGCATGTAGAAAATCGAAATTTTTAAGTGTTGTCACAAACATAACAGTAATTATGCGCTGAACAAGAATTATTTTTGACACTTTTAGTTTATTGTATAAAAATTAGTAAACTTGACGTATTGGGAAAAGCTGTGAAAATTTCGCGTTTTTTTTAAACATATCTGCTAATTTAAAAGTATTATTCATTCTTAGAACTATATTTTAGTTAAGTATATGCACAAGAACATGAAACATTTTATGGTGTTAGTTATTTTTTCTAGGTTTTTTTTGTGCCTTCTACAGCAGTTCAAAATGAGGTGTCTATAATAAAAAACAGATAGTTGTGGTCACTTTAAACATATCGTAACCTACATCGGTACCTTGACCTACTTCGCGGCGTTGTATGGTTTCACGTTGCAGTCATTGTGAGACGTGACCAAAGCAATAATTACGTCCAGTGGTTAAGATCAAATCTGTCATAACAATTAGGTTCGATTTGCGATGCTCCGAATAGGAGAAACTGTCTGAAGCCCATTGCACCGCAGTTTTACGTAAAAGTTATAGAGGAGGGGCGCAGGTTTAATCGTGTTCAGGCGAGATTCAGGCCACGAGACCTGGCTTTCCTTTAAAACACGAGTAAGGAATTGTGATATTTAGTGTTGTTGAGAAACTTGAAGAGTAGGTGAGACACCAGCTGAAAATCTCTCATAGTTATGCCGAGCAGGGGATCGAACTAGTATTATTCCTCCCAGAGGAATGATGGGAACGGAAGTGATGTACACAGGTATTCACATTGTATGGTGTCTATGGTGCCTGTGCGAAGCTACTATTCTGACTTCGCGGGAACAAATTGAAGCACGGAAGAAGAAGAAAAGAACTAGTGACACCACAGTTTTTTGTAGATAAACCGATCGAAAACAATCGGTGGAATCCTAAACCAACAAAACCAAGACAAAAGAATCATTGTTTTCAAAAGAACCATTGTAAATTCAATTCATTCGTTCTAGAGACTCCAAAATTCTAATGGAATTCGCATTATACAAGTAATAGCCTTAGATCATTATAATACCAAAAACCATAAGACATTAATAAAAAATAGTATAAAGAATAAATGAATTAACAATCTCACTTCATAAGGACGTTGGGTTTTCAATAGTATTTTTGGTCACTTCCCGTCTTGACCTTTCTTTAGTAGCACCAGCTTAGGAGCCAGTGTACCCATGTCACATAAGAAAGCTGACCAAAAAGGACTTTTCTGCCACATCAGATGTCGAAATGGGACATGATATCATTACACAAGTTTGCAAACTTGTTCTCAAAATTAGCAAAATGGTCACGAGGGCACACCAACGAAATCTGAGACAACCGCCGAAAATCGAGACAGACGTTTCACACGAGAAATTGACGGGAACCGAAGTGACCGACAACTGAGGTTCGTATTACTTACTTTTAGTATACGGCCATCTCGTGTCTCTTCGCTTTCGCATCCATGGAGTGTAGTGTATTGCTACTGCTGTACCCATTGTTGACAATACGCAACTCCTCCCTCGACATAATCATCTGCCCCCCCCCCTCCTCAGCCTATCCCACACCATCCCCAAGGGTGTTCGTGCCGCATGCAACGCCCTCCTCCAGTGGCAGCGGTTGAACCTGCCGCCCCCGGCGTGGGTGTCCCCCAGCGCTTTTTTATCCCGACCGAGCGACGTGACGCCCGCGGCGAGGCTGCGAGCTGCTCCTGCGAACTCCTCGCTCCTACATAGGGCGGTGCTCTTAAGCCTATAGAGTTTTTCTTTCGGTAAATAGTTTCATCATTCTGTTTTTCTTCTTTTTGTCGTAATTGCCAATCCCAGTTAATGACATTTCTAGGTTTAAGATTTTGTATTAAATTTTGGCAGTGAGCTTCGGTTTCTTTTTAGTCGCCTTGTCTGATTAACATGTGTTAAATTTTCTTTCGAATTTCTTTCCTTCAGCATTGTCTCTTTGATTTTAGTTACTTAGACCTCCATCCAACAAATGAAAATGAATTTAGTTTCACATAAAAATAATAACCTATGGTGCGAATGATAGAAGCAAAACTGTTTCCTCGTGTGTAATACTAGCCCTGTAAGAACGAATATATTGAAGAAAATAGTTGCACTGACATAAAACCTGTCATCATGAGAGAAAGTTCTCGTATGTTTTAATTCAAATATTTTCGATTCCATTTGTTTAACTGAAACACAACCATCATCGATATTTCCTTGATTCCTTCTATATATGAAGGAAGACAATCTTAGATAATTCTTTATAACCTCGTGATCATTTTCTTCTTTTTCTTCTCTTCATTCCTCTTAGCTTCTACTCCGGTCGGAATCCACCCACTTTCTTGTATTACGCGAGGCGACTATTCTGCGTGGCGATCGCGTCGTGACTTCGCACCCCCGGGAAAGGAAGGACGGAAACTGAAACCGATGGTTGCGGTTTGCAGTTGACGCAACATAATGGGTGAAACTAACACGATATTGAAATATCAACCTCTTATACTCCTGACTTCGTGTTACAAAGGAGATATTTCTAATTTGGTTTAATATAACAATTGTATTTTTGATAATGCCAACTTGACGATTCGTAATTCCTTGTAAGCAAGTGAAGTTTTTGTGCACCAGCAGTGGAATCTGTCCCATTGTGCTCCTTCAGCAGAGGTTTGGGTGGGCGAGCTCGAGCACCGTGGATGGAGGCCGTGACGGCGATGGGTCGGACTTGTCGCTGGTGCTATCGCCTCCGTTCATTTCGAGGTGAAAGGGCGAACCACGGTGGGATTAAGCGATGGGCGGCGCCCGTGTTCAGAAGAGATGAGTCTGATTGCGAAGAGGACACGGTCGTTCACGCTGTATGGTGGAACGAGAGATGTTTGGTATAATTGCTCAAGATTCGGAGACTGTTGTTGTATTCCGTCATAACGATGCAATGCAACACAATGGACTGGATGGTAACTTGTTCTAATAAAACATATGCGGATAATGGAGGCGGGCAAAGGAGGGGTGGGGAAGTAGGACGTATATTCATAAGGGTGCAAGCTTGTTAGTTAGTGCCGATTTACTGGAGAAGTGCTTCTGAGTTCAAGGACTCCCCAAACCCCTAAGAAAATTGTGTTAAAGGATAAATTGTCCTGTCCTTCGTAAAAATGTAAGGTTTAGTATGTAAAGATTCCACTTATGTTTATTATGTTATTTTTAGTGTACAATTATTCGCATTGTTTAGTAAAAACATATTGTAAAATGTATAAAGTTGTCCTAAAATTGCACCGTTTTGATTCATTTTTTTCGTAAAATGTTGGCATGGGGACTTGTGCTGGACCTGAAAAAATTATTTTCGGTGCAAATAAAATATCAAACACTGTGTATGTGAAGGATTGCAATTTTCATTAATTTAATTACAATAGAATAAATAAACTGTGTTAAAAAATGAAAATTGGAAAATACATAAGTGATGTCATAAATCAAATACTTAATGTTTTGAAATAAGATTACTAAATAACACGTTATTCGTATTTGGAAAGTCAAAATTTTGACACGCAGTCTGGCGGCAGGGAGATTACTTACTGTAGAGAGAGCCCCCGCCCCCCCACCCC